>VZRU01016630.1:56396-72618 GCA_013398155.1 Pedionomus torquatus | reverse complement strand
GGTGTGTGTGTGTGTGCCAGGGTCCTCCGCCGGTCCCCGCGTCCCTGTATTTAACTGGGCATAAAGGAAGGGTTCAAGGCGAGAGTGCGAGCCCAAGGGCATCAATAAGAGCCGCGGGGGAAGCTGTGGCTGCTGTAGGTGCCCCCAGGAAAAGTCTTATTTAACAAGGACTTAGTTTACCCTGGGCTCTGCTTTTCATTTCTCCACTCAAAGCTCTTACACCAGCCGTCTCATTTCTGCTGCCTCGCCAACGCCTGCCAGGAGCTGTACCTGGGAAAGTCTGTTATTAAAAGAATAATAACTGTATTGCAGGTTTCTGAATCCAAGATTGTATTTTCTTTCTCAAATATTCATTAAAAATATAGATTGTATTTTATTGAAAGTGGCCTTTAATGAATAGTATTCTTGTTTGCGTACAAGAAGTAGCTTCCAGTGCAATTCTCTGACAGTAATTGTGGTCTGAATTGAGGCTGCACAATAACGGAGTGCAGTTAATGGCTATCCTGTGGATTGAGTGCTCCACTTTTGTCATTATCAGGCTACTTTTTAAAATGCAGAAATTAGTTAGGCCAGCAAAGAGTTAATTACGTTCCTGTGACAGGAAACCCTCAAAGTGCATTAATTGTGAAGAATTCTTTGTCTTTAATGCAAACCAGAAATTCGAAGGACCTGGGCAGATGATATCATAGAAGTAGTTGCTCAGAGCATCGTTTAGAAAGCAAGAAGCAACGAGGACACGGGGGAGCCCTCCTGGGAAGGGAACCCGAGCTGCTGTGGTCGGCTGGAGTCGTTTTGGAGGCACCTCCTTGTTTCTGCGCTGCTGGAAGGAAAAACCAGGCACCCGGGTCTGGCCTTTTGGACTCTGCTCATTTCCCAGCCTCGCTCTTCCCAGCATTTTGCAGCTTCTGGCTCTGATGCCCGGGCAAAGGCACGTGAAGTGAGAAAAAAGCACCTTCCAAACGTCCAGCCCAGGGTGCTGAGACCGTGCTTGTGGTGAGATCCGGGGTAGTGCAGAGCTCTGAAGGTGAAGAATTCCCGCCTCCAGCCTGGATAAGTGCCTGTCCTGGGGCTGATCTGTCCCTGGGGATGCCATGCATCCCCCCTGCCACCTTCTGACCTTGTGGCAGCCCCGGGCACCCTCCAGCAGCTCCATCCTCGGAGGATGCTGGCCGTGTGGGAGCAGCATCACCTCTGAGGCCACCGACAGCCTGGGGGGGCTTGGCCACCTCTCTGCCCTCTGGAACACAACGTCAGGGGGCACGATACAAGTGGGAACTCTGCACCCCCGTGTTGGGGAAGGGAATCGAGGGGAAAAATCCCCAGAGAAGCTGCCTGACTTGGTTCCCACCCACAACAAATCAAGTCACCATGTCCTGCCTGTTGGCCTTGCCACAAGACCTGCTGCTGATTACCGGGCTGAGGAGGAGCAAGAATCATCAGCACAATCAGAGGCAGTGTAATTAACTGCAGTATGTAAAAAATAAATTAAATAACACCTCTGTAATGATCAAACGCCACGCTGAGCTGGGTGGGTTAATGCAGCAGGTCACGTAGGTCCCCGTGCGGCGGCTGCTGCCATGGCTTGGCTGGTGGTCAGGATGGCAAGCGCGGGGCTGGGAGGCAGGGGGACACCAGGGCAGGGGACAAGGACACCCTCCACAGGGACAAGCAGGGGGCTGGCTTGGGCCACCGCTCAGCCTGGGGTTTGGGGTGCTGGGAGGAAAGGTGGGGGAGTCACTCACCAGCTGCAATTGCTTGTCTGGGGCTCTGTCCCCTTCAGCGGGGAAGGAAAAGTCCATGTCCCAGGCTTTTTTAAATACTCTATTATTTTTTAAATACTCTATTAAAGCATTTATGGGTGGAATTGGACCGTGGAAGCCCATGTGAAACCCAGCAGTTAAGTGGCAAGGGCCCTTGTTTAAGCAAAAGCCAGAGGCTGAAGACAAGAACCTGGTTGTAGAAGAGAATTTTTTTGTGGATGAAGCTGAGAGCAGAACAGAGTCCCACTGGTTTTACAATTAAACAAGATGAAATCCACTAAAAGTGCCAGCCACTCCTAAGGAAGAAATCAGCCCTAAAGGTAGCCTGAAAAAAAAAAAAAGAGACTTTTTCTTTACTGGAAGCTACCTGATACGTGGAGAAACTCATCAGGTGGGTTCCAATAAAGAGAAAAAGTAAATTGAGGTGGAGTTGCTGTGGGGTGTGGGCAGAAGCAGGGTTGTCCACAGCGTGGGGAGGAAGAGGAGGGCAGAACCTGAGCCCCGGTGGCCACTGTCCCACCGGAGCCCCGAGCAGACCCTCCTCCCGTGGGGTGGTGGGACAGGGGTGTCCCCGCACGGGCACAGGGACAGGCCAGCCTCCTGCCACCACGTCTGTCTGCCGAACCGCCTCGATGGCAGCGGGAAGGCAGAGGGGCTTGTCCCCGTCTGCTCCTCGCTTTCCTGGCTTCCACCCTGAAGGTCAGGGGAGCCCCGACCCGCCCAGGCAGGGGGGCTGAATTCTCAACTGGCTGAAAAGCGCCGGGCTCTGATGGATGCAGTCCATTCCTCACTGTCGACAGCGCTGAAGCAGCGGGGAGGGAGCTGAACACTCGGATAATGGTGTAAGACACTGTGAGACTGTTACTCCCAATTAGGGGCTAATAGAACTTTGATTTGCATTAAGCCAGCCGGCAGCCGGCCTCCACTCCACCTTGGTTTAGTCTTTTTCCCCCGGTTGTTGACAAGTTTCCCCCGGTTTATTTCCCCGTTTAGCATAAGAATGGAGCCAAGTCAGAAGGAGCTAAACAGGAGGCGTTGTACCAGCCGGCCCAGGCGTCCCCCACTGCAGACCGTGAATAAACCCCCTCCCATTCAAAGCGGGGAAGCTGGAGGCAGCCGCTCCCAAACAGAAAGGATGCGCAAGGGGCCGGGCTGAGCCCTGCTGGGCTTGGGCTCTGCAGCGAAAAAAAACACACTTGAATGAATATTTTTTCTTTTCTTTTTTTTTCATCATTGCTTTCCATTTGAATTTAATTAGTCAATGTTAATGCAAAGTATTAGGAGCCAATATCCAGTTACTGCTACGGATGTAGGGTCACCAAGGTGCTCAGAGGGCTGGAGCCCCTCTGCTGTGAGCACAGGCTGAGGGAGCTGGGGCTGGTCAGCCTGGAGAAGAGAAGGCTCCGGGGAGACCTTGGAGCAGCCTTCCAGGATCTGAAGGGAGCTCCAGGAGAGCAGGAGAGGGACAGGACAAGGGGGAAGGGTTTTAAACTGGAAGAGGGGAGATTTAGATTGGATATTAGGAAAAAATTCTTTGCTGTGAGGGTGGTGAGACCCTGGCCCAGGTTGCCCAGAGAAGCTGTGGCTGCCCCATCCCTGGAGGGGTTCAAGGCCAGGCTGGATGGGGCTTGGAGCAACCTGGGGTGGTGGGAGGTGTCCCTGCCCAGGGCAGGGGGGTGGAAACGGATGATCTTTGAGGTCCCTTCCAACTCTAACCATCCTGTGATTCTATGATTCTATGTTTCTAACAGGAGTAGCGTCCCTGAAAGAAGTGCATTGTACTGAAGAGCCCACAAGTCCCTGGGTGCTGCCAGGAGATGGCCAAGAGGTAACTCAGATCCCAGCCCCAGCCCCACTGAGCGCCGGGGGTGACACCAGGGTGTCACCACCTCGCACCAACAACCGGGTTGGTGTCTGGGCTTCCCTTGTGGTGGGGAGAGCCGGACACCCCCTCTCCCCCAGCCCTGTTCTCTGCTAGAAGAGAAAACACTCTTCCAGGGGAGGACGCCGATCAGCTGGCACGTCAGCTTTTGGGCTGCTTTGAAGGTAAATTTATGCGCTGCCAATTGATCTCTGACGTTATGGAACCTGACAGCGAGTCAAAGAGATGTTGTGAGAGTTCAACGCGGACAGTTCCTGTATGTTAAAATACACGACATACATAAACACGGGGAGAATTTGATAAGATGGGTGGCTGTCAGTCACCCAAGGCCAATTCCTCAGCCACTGAGACGAAGCCAGAAGTGGCGTGGTGGCGTGGGAGCTCCAGCTGTGCTGACATCCAGCCTTCTGCAGCAAAGCAATGATATGTGTCATTGCTTTTTACGTGTTTAAGCCCCATGGCTTAAAAGACCTTGGAGCAGCCTTCCAGTATCTGACGGGAGCATACAGGAGAGCTGGAGAGGCACTCCTTGTCAGGAAGTGTAGTGATAGGACAAGGGGGAATGGTTTTAAACTGGAAGAGGGGAGATTTAGATTGGATATTAGGAAAAAATTCTTTGCTGTGAGGGTGGTGAGACCCTGGGACAGGCTGCCCAAGGAGGCTGTGGCTGCCCCATCCCTGGAAGTATTTAAGGCCAGGCTGGATGGGGCTTGGAGCAACCTGGTGTGGTGGGAGGTGTCCCTGCCCAGGGCAGGGGGGTTGGAACACGATGATCTTTGGTCCTTTCCAAAAAGGTTTTCTTTCAAAAAAATTTTATCTTTCCAAAAAAACCCCCCATTCTATGGTTCTATGGCAGTCTGAATAGAGCCTGAAATCCTTCTTGGCTTCATAGAGAGCTCCACAGAGCCTCCAAACGACCGGTGCTTGCCTTGCCTGATGTCCCAGGACAATTTTTGAACAGAACTGTGCCGACCTGCAGTTCCACGGCAGCGTCTGGAGCTCGGAGCCTGTGACTGCTGAAGAGCTGTGGAAAATTATCGTGGTTCTGTGAAGGTTTCAAGTTTCACACAAGGACTGGGTGCAGAGCTAACGCAGGGCTTCCTTCATGGCTGGGCAGAGGCTCCTTGGACCCGGGTGGGCAGCAGCCACCCAGAGCAGGTCTCCAAATCTCCAGGTGAAGGTAGGGGATGAGCAGGTGGAAACTGTGTGATTTCCATGACGTACAGGCTGGCCACAAGAAGAAACCATTGGCCCAAGGCCACCTGGTCACTGAGGACCCACCAGCAGAAGAGAGATGGGCACCACCTGCCCTGTGAGGTGCTTCCCTGCGTGGGATGGGCGGTGTTCAGCAGCCGAAATAATTACTCTCTGAAGAGGGGAGTAAATCTGGAAACGTACACACGCTTCACGCCAGCTAAAATCTTTGCTCTCCCCATTTACGGAGCTGAAAGGAGATAAATGGTTTGAAGACGCTATCTGAGTTCATCTCTCACCATCTCTCTTCACTAGAGGAGCCTCCAGTGGTCCTTTTTATCTACATCAGATGCTACTCTGCCTGGTGAATGAAAGGGAGGGAGGTCTCATCACGAATTACACTAGTAATTCTTCTCCAGAACTAATTAACTTAAAAGATACTGTACTGATTGCAGAAAAGGTGTTAACAGAAGCTTAAGAAGTTGAAAAACAACATTAATCTGCGCTGGAGAAAGGCGCCCTCTTTAATCTCGAGTTTGTGATCTACAAAATACTCTAAACGGAGCATATTTGAGGCAAATTATGATCTTCATTATTTTATGTTTGAAAAGCTGCTCTTGGGGGGGAGGAATGAGGAGGGACAGCGGCAACTTTGCTTCCACCTCCACTTGCCACCTTGTTCTTTCCTGGTAACGAGGGACACGAGTGGGACCCCCAGGGCATGGGGCCACGCTGGGTGTTAATTTGCCTTCCCCCCCAGCCAGGGGGTCCGAGCGTGGGGCTCACCACTGTTTCCAGAGGGAGGGAGACAAAGCTGGTCCCCCCCCACCCCCAGCACTGGGATGCACTGCACTGCAGCCAGGGGGACAGCTGCTATGGACCTTTTTTATACTTCATTGACATATAGAAAACACTGAATTGACAGATTTTTCATCCTCTAGAACATTGATGTCCTTAAAGCACCCTCTGCTGTGAGCACACACCGGAGCAGAGTCAGCCTGTGCCCCTAAATCACCAGAAAGGTTTCAAAACTGGTGATTTTTCAAAATGAATTCCACTGCAAATGACACCTTTCACCTGGCCAGCTTGGGATTGTTAGATGAGGGGAGATTTAGATGGGATCTTAGGAAGAACTTCTTTGCTGTGAGGGTGGTGAGACCCTCCCCAGGTTGCCCCGAGAAGCTGTGGCTGCCCCATCCCTGGAGGGGTTCAAGGCCAGGCTGGATGGGGCTTGGAGCAACCTGGGGTGGTGGGAGGTGTCCCTGCCCAGGGCAGGGGGGCTGGAACTGGATGGTCTTGAAGGTCCCTTCTGACTCTAACCATTCTGTGACTCTATGATTTTGAAAAAAATCCAACTCAAGATGCCGGTCTCTGAATATAATTTTCACAAAAACTCCTGACTAATCATAAAGTGAAACTTTTAAGCCTGATTCCTTTGAATCTGGCAGTAGCATCCTGTATTTCAAGGCATTTTGGACGCTGTTGATAGTATTTTGGTAATATTTCATGCTCTTTCTGTGCCCATTCTCTTTTTCCATCCATCCCCCTGCGCCCTCCAGCTGCAGCATTTACACCCACGTAGGGCCAACACTGTGTGTGTTTCCACCCAGGATGGGAAGAAAACCAAGCCTTTGAGCCAAATCAGGGATTTTCAGCTGGGAAAGGTGGGGTTGTTGATGGTTTGAGGGGAGCTGGGCAGGGTGTCCCCAGCCCAGGGTGTCCCCAGCTGATGCCAGCTCTCCCCACCACATCCCATCACACCAGCCCCAGCCACGGGGGAGGGAGGCGGATTGTATTTCAATAGCTATAGACTAAAATGAGTTTATATTTCAGCAAGTTAGCTCTTCCTAGCTGTTGTTTGATTCTCGTAGCTGCAAAATCTGTGATCTCGCCACTGCTGGGGCGCTGGTGGCTCTCCCTCCGAAACGGGGAGTCGGGCTCCCTGGGGCATAATGGGGAAAAAAGGTGATTTTGGGCCACCAGAAATTACAGCCTGAGTCCAGCTCCACCACAAGGCAGTTCCTCACCTGCTCATTGCTCTTAATGTGGCAAAAGAGTCAATTTCCTCATTTATTTATGGAAATAAATTTATTCTGGATTTATTCAGGAAAGTTGTGGGAGTTTTATTTGCTCAGAAACAAAGAGTTTGCCAGGCCAGGGGGGCACAGAGGCTTTAGGACATTTCTGTGGTCAGAGGAGCATGGGTGGCAGGGACCGTCCTGCTGCCGTCTGCTTTGGGGCAAAACCCCCTGGTTCTGGTGCAAACGCCCAGGACAAGTTCCTAACGAGACATCCATGGGCGGCAGAGGCGGCCGCGGGTGGACAGGAGTCTGGTTCAGCATCGCGGACCGTGTACTTGGGAGGAACCGTTTACTAATAAATCAGAAGTAAATTATTGTTTTCTGCTGACATCAAGTAACCTCTGCCAAAAAACTTAACCTGTAAACTGTTTGACATCACGGAGCAATATATCAAAATGCTGCCAGCATGCTGATCCCTCCCCGCGCCGCCGCAACAAATCAATTAGGCTACCAATTCTGTTCATTAGAATTCATTTAAATCTCAATTAAAAAGTTAATTAAAAGTAAGAGTGAGAAGGAAATCATGTCTAACATTCTTATTAAACTCAAATCACCAAATTAATTTTAAATCCAAATCAACAATCAGAAGTGGAGATATAAAGAAAAAGGGGGAAAACCCCCCCAAACCAGTGGAGTCTGGTCTCCTGTGGGAAGGGGGAAGGAGGTTGCGCTTTAGCACTCCCAAAGGGAGCGGTTTTCTGGACCATAACGCTGATCAGAGCCTCGCGCCTTCCGCTTCCATCCTATTTTATTTTAAAATATAGTGCGTCTGCCTTCTCAAATGAATTTGTCTTGGTCAGCCCCAGCCCTCAGCAGCTCCGCCACTTCACATAAATCCTGCCCCCGCTCTTTTCTTATTAACCGGCTCCAAACTTCGCCGGGGTCTCCCTCCCCGTGGCTCCCGGCGTAGAGCAGACTTTTTTCCTAAGACGAGGAAAGGGGCTACCAGTTTTGGGACTGAGTTGCCCCCCAGCCCCGCCGCCCCTCTCAGGTACAGAGGGATGCGGGGTCCAACCGCATCTCGCTCCAACCCGGCCGAGAGCGTGACCCACGACTTTTAGGAGCTTGTTTTTAATTAGAGGCGCGGAGCTTTCTTGCACCGGCTGGAGGCAAAGAGGCGATTTCTTTTGTTTTCTTAAGGCCCCCCAAAATAGACCCCACCTCCCCCCCCCACGATTGCGAGCATCCTCCTGACAAGGCACAAAAGGCTCAGCCTAATTTCCTATGCGGTTCTTGGCAGCGGGGTCTGGGTGGAGGTGGGCAGGGTCCACCCAGCCTTTCAGTCTCATTAATCATTTGGCTTTCCCCGGCTGCTCGCAGCATCTTCTGGAGGAACCCTTCTCTTTATTCATTCAGACAACCCTTTGGATTAAACAGAGCCAGCTAAATGTCAAACCAAATCTGAGTCTTGATGCAGATAATCATTTCAATAATATTTCTCCATTTGTGCCCAAACACCAAGGGAATAAAGCTTTTCTGCTGTCAGGTAGTGTAAGACTGCAGTTGGTGTAAATGCTTGACATTGAGCCAGATGGCTTAGCCGTGCCGCAAACATATGTTCAACAAGCAGGCTTGCACACATTGGAATTTTATTATTTTGAACTGGTGAGGCATGCATATTTATTTACTTGACCCCCCTTTGGTGTCACTTTGGTATTAAAACAGTCAGTTGTGGAGCGTCTCCCGGCAGCGGGGCAGCCCTGCTCCCTCGGCTCCTTCTCCAGCTCCAGCGCTGGCTGGACCCACACCTCGGGGGAGAGGGCTCCCGGAGCACCCCCCGGCACCCAGGGGTCCCCTGTCCCTGGGTCCCCTCACTCCCCAGTCACACCCGTAATTCTGCAACTTCTCGAAACCCGGGCTCTCGCGGCGGGTGATTTATCGTGCTCTGTCAAGTGCGTCCCAAACGTCTTGCTGAGATCACCAAATGAGAAAAAAAGAAACAACACGGTGAAAAGGAAGGGGAAAAAAAAATGGACAAGATAAAAAAATTGAAGACTGTGGGTGAGAAGAGCAGCACCAAAGACAGGGAGGAGGAAATTGAGAAGATCACCGCTTTTTTCTTTCTTTTTTTTTTTTTTTCAGGCTGACATCAAATGATCAGACATAAATCTAAGTAATTTCACCAAAACAGCACCAGGCCACCCTGGGACCTGATCCAGAACCAGGAAGCTTTCTCCTGCCTTGTGTCTGCTCTGCAGCAGGTGTGAGCTGTGTTTTGGGGAGCGACACCCTGTGGATTTGGGGGGCTCCGGGTCCCTCCTTGCCACGACGGGGCCCGTGGGGAGCGGTGCCTGGTTCTCCTCTAGCGGGCTGGGTTTAGGGGTGCTGTGTGATCTTACTGTTCAACACAGTTTTGTCCTGTAAAGACCAAACCCCTGCTAAAATAATTCTGGCATGTATGAGAATGCAAACAACGCGGCTGTTGCCCAGAAGGGTGGGCACGGTCAGCCTCATCCTCCTGGGGAGGGGTGTCCTCGCTCAACAGCCACCCCGACATTAATTAATCCTTCAGGCTGAACATTAGGAAAGAATTTTTCCCAGAAAGAGCGTTCAGTCCCTGGAACGGGCTGCCCAGGGAGGTGGTGGACTCCCCATCCCCGGAGGTGTTGACGAGATGTGGTGTTGGGGGACGTGGTGTAGGGGAGAGCGTTGTGGAGTGGGGCTGAGGGTTGGACTCCATGATCCCAAAGCTTTTTCCAACCTGAATGATCCTATGAATATGTCACAGGTCCTGCAGAAAGCTGCAAAACTTGCCAAGGGGGTGGTCAGGCCAATACGTGGGGCAGGGTGAGCACCATGGGGTGCCCCAGCATCCTCACCCTGCCTGGTGAAGCGTTTTGACGTGCACCACAGCCGTGTCTCCTGCCCGGCTGCCGTCTTCAGCATCAGAGCAATAGGTCTGAGAGGTTTGAAGCTTTTCTCCCGTCCTTGCCATCGGCTGCTCGCTGAAAACCAGGGAAGGGAACTCCCCAGGGCTGCGTTCGGCGCGGGTCGGCGGCTGGAGCAGAACCGATAATGGGTGCAGCCCCTGCTCTTTCCCGAGCGCCGCTGCTCTCATTGTTGTCTGGGGCTGGGTTTGTGCTATTTCAGCTTCAGGGGGCAAGGACCGTCAATTATTTTTTGTCTGCAAAGTGCCACGCGCATCTGGGATGCTCTTTAAATAGTAATAATAATAATGCTGCGGCTCCTACAAAGCTCTTGCCCGTGCCGAGGTCCTTGGACGCGCTGCAGCAAATTGCTAAGCAACATCCATTTCCCCACTTGTTTGCAATTGTGTGGCCATTACCGGGGGATGGGGGTGGCCCCCAGCCCCCCGGGCAGCCCCCGGGGTGGGCTCCTGCTCAACGCTCTCTCCTGGAGGGTGCACACACCCCGGAGCTCCGGCATCCAGCGGCTGCTGCTCCAGACACCAGCAAGCACTGGCTTAGGGGGTAATAGCGACGGGGGGCCAGGCACCCCAAAAGCCAAGAGATGGAGGGCAGCTCCATGGTTTTCCCCCCAAACAACGTTTTGAAAGCAAAGATTTGTCCGTATTTGCTCCACGACTCCGGGACTGGTACTTTCCCAGTTCCCGGTGCCACGGTACCACTAGTTCAGTTCTGTATTTGTTTTCAGGAGGGATGGAGAAGGGTGCCGGGGCATTTGTGGTAAAACCAGCAAGGCTGGGGATGCCCCATGCCCACGGCGGCACAAGCCGGTGCCATGGGCATCGTGGTGGTGCATTGCCTGCATCCGCAGCAACGCCCGGTGCCATTCGCAGGGACGCTGCCTGGGACACACATTGAGTGCATATGAAACAGGAATACCCCTAATAGCAGATAAAATTCCCTTCTTCCCAGTTTTCTAAATGCTTGGAAGGACCAAAGGGCAGATAGACACAGGCACAGTGATTGAATGAGAGATGCTGCGATAGTGGAGACAGATGTGCCATGTTTAGATGCAGATCTGTTTCCAGAAGTCCTCATTTCGAGCTAATCAGCGCGGCTAAACAGTCATTTTGATTTATATCTGTAGATAAATCATTCTTCCTCAGCAATGTCCGTCTGGGATTCTGCAGGAAAGGGTGGGGGGATGCACCAGGGATGTCGACAGCCCCCCTTGGACATCACCAGGACTCCTCCAAAACCATCCCCTGCACCCAGCAGGAGCAACGAGAACCTCCACCAGCGTTTTAGGATCACTGCTGTCATCAGAGTCTTCTCCCCGGGTTTTGAATTCCTTCCCTCTGGTGGACGAACCCACCCATCCTCATTTGGATAGTATGAGCCGATGGCAAAAATATCTGAAATCAGGATTCTGACCACTGCATGAGGACAAGGTATTGCTCCTCATCCCTCTTCTTTCAAGTGAAGGGTTTCCAGATCCAGTTAAACCCAACAGCTATCTGACCAAGAATATATGTTGCATTAAATCCTAAATGTATTTATTTTCCATTTCCCTGAATTCCCATGCTTCCAGTGGAAAGCGAGTAGGTGTTTGCCTTCCATATTTATACACTGTCATTACAAAGTATCTGAGCGTAACTTTGGGGAAATAGCTCTGCCACAGAAATCTGCTCGGCAGTTACAGAGGCAGCTCTTGGAGGGTCTCCTGGAAACCCTCGGAGAAGAGTGAGGCAGGAGGGGAGAAGGGGTGGTTAAGCTGCAGGGAGCATGGGCCGGGCATGGCACCGCGGTGGTGGGCTCTGCTGGGAACTGGGAGTCCTCGCTGCCCAGGAGCCAGCAGTGTGCCCTTCTGGACAGAAGGGTCAATAGTCTCCCCAGGGGCATCTAGAAGAGTGTGGTCACAGGTGGAGGGAGGTCATCCTCCCCCTCTGCCCTGTCCTAGGGAGGCCGTATCTCGAGCACTGGGACCAGTTCTGGGCTCCCATTTCCAGGGAACTGCTGGAGAGAGTCCAGAGGAGGCTGTGGAGATGATGAGGGACTGGAGCAGCTCTGCTGAGAAAGGGCTGAGGGATCAGTGGCTGTTCAGCAGGGAAAAGCATCATCGATGCTGAGCAAGAGCTAAAGGGCGGGGGAGAAGAGGATGGGACCAGGCTGGATGGGGCTTGGAGCAACCTGGGGTGGTGGGAGGTGTCCCTGCCCAGGNACCCCAAAAGCCAAGAGATGGAGGGCAGCTCCATGGTTTTCCCCCCAAACAACGTTTTGAAAGCAAAGATTTGTCCGTATTTGCTCCACGACTCCGGGACTGGTACTTTCCCAGTTCCCGGTGCCACGGTACCACTAGTTCAGTTCTGTATTTGTTTTCAGGAGGGATGGAGAAGGGTGCCGGGGCATTTGTGGTAAAACCAGCAAGGCTGGGGATGCCCCATGCCCACGGCGGCACAAGCCGGTGCCATGGGCATCGTGGTGGTGCATTGCCTGCATCCGCAGCAACGCCCGGTGCCATTCGCAGGGACGCTGCCTGGGACACACATTGAGTGCATATGAAACAGGAATACCCCTAATAGCAGATAAAATTCCCTTCTTCCCAGTTTTCTAAATGCTTGGAAGGACCAAAGGGCAGATAGACACAGGCACAGTGATTGAATGAGAGATGCTGCGATAGTGGAGACAGATGTGCCATGTTTAGATGCAGATCTGTTTCCAGAAGTCCTCATTTCGAGCTAATCAGCGCGGCTAAACAGTCATTTTGATTTATATCTGTAGATAAATCATTCTTCCTCAGCAATGTCCGTCTGGGATTCTGCAGGAAAGGGTGGGGGGATGCACCAGGGATGTCGACAGCCCCCCTTGGACATCACCAGGACTCCTCCAAAACCATCCCCTGCACCCAGCAGGAGCAACGAGAACCTCCACCAGCGTTTTAGGATCACTGCTGTCATCAGAGTCTTCTCCCCGGGTTTTGAATTCCTTCCCTCTGGTGGACGAACCCACCCATCCTCATTTGGATAGTATGAGCCGATGGCAAAAATATCTGAAATCAGGATTCTGACCACTGCATGAGGACAAGGTATTGCTCCTCATCCCTCTTCTTTCAAGTGAAGGGTTTCCAGATCCAGTTAAACCCAACAGCTATCTGACCAAGAATATATGTTGCATTAAATCCTAAATGTATTTATTTTCCATTTCCCTGAATTCCCATGCTTCCAGTGGAAAGCGAGTAGGTGTTTGCCTTCCATATTTATACACTGTCATTACAAAGTATCTGAGCGTAACTTTGGGGAAATAGCTCTGCCACAGAAATCTGCTCGGCAGTTACAGAGGCAGCTCTTGGAGGGTCTCCTGGAAACCCTCGGAGAAGAGTGAGGCAGGAGGGGAGAAGGGGTGGTTAAGCTGCAGGGAGCATGGGCCGGGCATGGCACCGCGGTGGTGGGCTCTGCTGGGAACTGGGAGTCCTCGCTGCCCAGGAGCCAGCAGTGTGCCCTTCTGGACAGAAGGGTCAATAGTCTCCCCAGGGGCATCTAGAAGAGTGTGGTCACAGGTGGATGGAGGTCATCCTCCCCCTCTGCCCTGTCCTAGGGAGGCCGTATCTGGAGCACTGGGACCAGTTCTGGGCTCCCATTTCCAGGGAACTGCTGGAGAGAGTCCAGAGGAGGCTGTGGAGATGATGAGGGACTGGAGCAGCTCTGCTGAGAAAGGGCTGAGGGATCAGTGGCTGTTCAGCAGGGAAAAGCATCATCGATGCTGAGCAAGAGCTAAAGGGCGGGGGAGAAGAGGATGGGACCAGGCTGGATGGGGCTTGGAGCAACCTGGGGTGGTGGGAGGTGTCCCTGCCCAGGGCAGGGGGTGGCACTGGGTCATCTCTAAGGTCCCTTCCAACTCTAACCATTCTGTGGTTCTACGATTCTATAATCAGCACAGCCTCTTCTCAGTGGTGCCTGGGGACAGGACAAGAGGAAACGGGCACAAACTGGAACATGGGAAGCTCCATCTCAGCATGAGGAGGAACATTTTTCCTGTGAGGGTGGCAGAGCCCTGGCAGAGGCTGCCCAGAGAGGTGGAGTCTCCTGCTCTGCAGATGTTCAAAGCCTGCCTGGACACATTGCCATGCAACTGCTCTGGGCAGACCTGCGCTGGCAGGGGGTTGGGCTGGAGGATTCTATGATTCTATGATCTCCAGAGGTCTCTGCCAGCACCAGCCAGTCCGGTGACCCCACAGAGCCCTCACCCAGCGATGTGGGCACCTCATGGATACTTTTGGGGAACAGAGGAGCTGGAAACCCTGCTGGAAAGCCAGCGCAGATCATGCCTGCCAGCACTTCTCCTTCAAAAAGAAATCATGAAATGGAACTGGAGTTGACTTAGGATATAGATCTCTATCCTCTCAGTCATTTTTGTGCTATTTTTTCATAAACTTGGCTGCTTCTCGTTTGCCCTCTAATAATTCTCCGAAGGCTCATTTCCCCTGTATAACTCTGTGAAAACACAAAGTTGAGGAAAGGGCATTTAGACTCATCCTTCAGGAATGCTGTTTTTGAGAAAATGCTTGTTTACCTATGTCAGTAATTTTCAAAAATATAATGTGCATTTGAAGACCAGAGGCAGTCACGTGCGGGAGCTCCAGCACCTCCATCGTCTGGGAGCTGCTGCAGAGCCGCCTTTTCGGGGCCGTGCCGCGCAGGCTCCCCTTCTGCCGCAGCAGCACCGGGGAGGCGGGCGATCCGCCGGCTCTAACAACGCCAGGATTAATACCCACCACCTCCGATGGCGGGTGGCGTGGGTCCTTTATGACATTATTCTTCATGAGTGAGGAGGGACCTGATAATTCATGTTATTAGGTCTTCCCTCATGAGTAAAGATAAATGTCATCAAAGGTAGGAGCCATTCTGCATTCTGTACTGTGCCAGTTACCTCCCTGCAATTTTCGTTCGGTGCTTTTTTCCTGTTGGTTTATGTCTGCGAGGGGGGAAGTATTTGCAAAAGCCCATAAAAATTATTTTTAATGTGGGTTTTTTTGTAAGACTACCCAAGAATGAGGCGTTGATGATACGCTCGGCAGACGTCACGCCCTCCTCTCTTTCCCCCCCGGTTTGTAGAAATGGACAAGTTTGGGCAAAAAAATCACAGCTCTGCTTCCCGAGTACCAGAAATTCGAAGTCTTAAAGATATGCAGCCAGAGGCGAAGGTGACACCCCAGCCCCAACCTCCCTGGGATGCCACGGGGCCGGTGCCAGGCTGTGCCCAGGGCTCTCATTGCACCTCCCCAAGCAGCCTCCCAGGAGTTTGGAGCTGCCCAACACGAAGAATTTGGGTGTTTTAAGGAATGAGTGCCAGCTGTGTGCTCAGTAAGGGGACTGATGTACGGCTAGGGGTACCCAGCTCCAGCTGCTGTGTCACCAGATGAGAACTGGCCTTCCCAGTAAAAAAATAACAGCAGCAGCAACCCCCCTTTTAAAAAATTTAAGTAAAACAAAAAGACTAAAAACCTGGCTGATAAAGAGTTAAAAATACGCTACACAGCCCAAGAATATCTCTAAACCAGACCCTTTGAAAAATACTATGAAATTTCAACACTTCACATAGGGCTGATTCACGGAGGCTGGTCCCAGCCGACCCGACAGCCCTGAGCCAGGCGCTGGCACCTTCTCGATGGAGATGTGTGTGTCGCAGAAATCAGCGCCTTTCATGACGGAACACCTGGGAAGCTGCCGAGGTGACACGGCCATCCGGAATGTGGGCGGTTTGCCGACAGTTCACGGGGTGTGGGTGCCAGCTGCCCACCCAGCATGGCTGCGAGCCCTTGGGCTTCTGTTGGCACTGCACAGCATGGCATGGAAGGGCATGGTATGACTCTGGACAGTCATGGCACAGCACCACATGGCATCACATGGTACAGCACAGCATGGCATGGCATGATGTGGCTCAGGATGGCATGACATGACATGACGTGACATGACATGACATGACATGGCACGGCATAGCACAGCATGGCATGGCATGGCACATCATGGCATGGTATGGCACAGCATGGCATGTCTCAGGATGGCATGGCATGTCTCAGGACAGCATGGCATGGCACGACATGGCATGGCATGGCACCATCTCAGGCCAGTAAGACAGCCAGGAGGGCATGCTGTGTTGCTTCAATGCATGCAGAGAAGGAGGGGACAGTGCTGGTGTTCCCAGGGCAGGGTTGGGGTGTGCCCCCACCAGGGGCTGGTGCTGCCTTGGCACTTGGTCTGTAGGGCGAGGGGATGGGGGAATCCCCTGCAGCTCCTGCAGAGGAACAGAGTCCGTGCCTCTAGTTATTGCCCCTGCCTTATGTGGGGGAATTGGGTTTTCCTGGACCCAGATGTGCCGGCACCAGGATGGAGAGTCCCCCACGCCAGAATCTGCCCGGCTGCTGTGGCCAAGCTGTGGGTA
>VZRU01016630.1:7105-17876 GCA_013398155.1 Pedionomus torquatus | reverse complement strand
CATGAAATAGTGTTATTTACAGAAAACCTTATAGCCACTGGAGATTATTATCGAAGGCGATGGAGGGAAGGCAGGACAGAAGGTTGTTTTGCAGCTGAGGAACATGTAAACAGCAGAGGTTGGGAGGGAGCGTCACAAGCAGCCGCGGCCGATGGCGCGTGACGATCGTTAAAATATTTAGAGGGAATAAAATGTTATTTTTTTTTGCTGCCAAATTCTCATTTAACTAGGGGTGGTTTGGGTTTTGTCCTTTTTGGTGAGGTTTGTTTATGGCTGTTCATTGAGAAGCATCATTGCCATGGCAACGGGCAGCAAACACACTCTGGAGGTGGCACCGAGGGGGCCGTGCCACCCGCAGTGGGTCACTCATCTGCCCGCGGAGGAGAAGGCAGGGCTCGTAGGAGCTGAACGTTGGGAAGTCTCGGGAGAAATCAGGATTGCAAGTGGTGGGGAGCTCTCTGTCCGTACTCACCACAACCCTTCCTTGGTCTTCCCCGACTTTCTCGTAGCGGTCGTGCGTAAGCACCGAGAGCATGGGGGGAAAATTAAGTGCAGCTGTGGGAAGGATGCCGAGTTCACCATCTGAGTCTGATTTGGGGTGGTTTTGTGGCAAAATTAGATCTTTTTTTTTTTTTTTCCTCCCATGACAGACTTTGCAGACACTTAGCAGTGCAATCAAGATGCAACATTTGGCAAAAAAATGCTCTAAAATATCTGCCCAGTAAGTTTGCAGTAGGAAAACAAGCTGAAAAATGCTGTTTTTTCCTCTTTTTGGTTTGTGGGAGAGAGAACATTATGTGCATTATGGAAACGCCAGTGTAAATAGTTAAACAGCAAAATGGGGAGGAGTTGGAAGGGAACGTGAAGCTCCCCCAGTGCCACCCCCTGCCCTGGGCAGGGACACCTCCCACCACCCCAGGTGGCTCCAAGCCCCATCCAGCCTGGCCTTGAACCCCTCCAGGGATGGGGCAGCCACAGCTTCTCGGGGCAACCTGGGCCAGGCTCTCACCACCCTCACAGCAGAGAAGTTCTTCCCCACATCTCAGCTCCATCTCCCCTCTTTCAGGGTCAAACCCTCCCCCCCCTCCTAGGGCTCCTCTCCCTCATCAAGAGTCCCTTCCCAGCTTTTCTGGAGCCCCTGGAGGGACTGGAAGGGGCTCCAAGGTCTCCCCGGAGCCTTCTCTTCTCCAGGCTGAACCCCCCCCAACTCTCTCAGCCTGTCCTCCCAGCAGAGGGGCTCCAGCCCTCCCAGCATCTCCATGGCCCTCCACTGGACCTGTTTCATGTTCCATGCCCAGCTCTGAGCCCCTCCCTGGGTTTTCCACCTCCAAGGAAACCAAAGCCTTCGCCCACGGCTCCGTTGCCAGCACTGACTTGCCGTGGTGCACGTGCCAAAGCGCTGGGTAAACTCCACCAACTGTGCTGCTCAGTAAAGGCATCACTGGTGGGGCATGTCCATGGACCACTGAGGCACAAAGCACCTCCTCCAGAAAGGGAACGGCCCACGTTAAGCCAAAGAGACAGAGAAAGGTATGAAGGTCCCTCACTCAACGCTTGGAAATAAATTATATTGTGCCAGCAACTAAGTTTCTTCAGCCAGTCATAAAGCAGAATACTGCAAAGTGATTTACCTGCCGATGACGGTGATAAAACACTCGCCCTCTAACAAATCACGGGCGCCAGGCCACCCAAACCCCCGAGACAAACCTGCCCTCCTGCCCTGCCCAGCACCCTCCAGAGAAACCCAGACCCCTCCCTGATGTCACCTCCCTCCACTTTGCCACACTCCAAGGACTGAAAATAATCCCAATAAAAGTAAAAGTTATCATCTCCTGCCCACACTAACTGGCCATGTCTGGTACACGAGCCTAAGAGGTGATTGCTAATTTCTGAGGCTCGATTATAAGGTGATGAGATTGTCTCTTTTTTGGCACCCTCATCCCTTCTCGCTCAAGGCACGGAAGATGCTGCCATGGAAAAACATCTGGTGGCTGCACTGCTAGGGAAAAACATCTGGCAGCCACGCTGCCAGCCTCCACGTCCCACGCAAGATGCATCAAGCTCAGATGCAACCTCCAATCTCAAATTCCACATGAAGCCCAGCCTGGAATAAAGTTCCTTAACCATGCCTTTCTCCTGTCAAGTATGAAATTTCTCCAATTTTTTACCCGTAAGACGCTTTCTTTCGCAGCAAAGCTCAGATTCCATTTTTCTTTTTCTTCTAGAAAACTGGACACAGCCCCATTTCCGCCAGAAATAATAAATAGGGATTATTTGGGCAGGCAAGGGGCTGATGGCAGAGGTACAGAGAGCAGCCCCTCCTTGAGCCCGTCTGGGGTCACGGCACAGGTGGGAGCAGAGCTGCGCTCCCTGTTCCCAAACAGAAGGGGATGCAAAGCCCAGCCAACAAGTGTTAAAATAACAGGGCAGAGACGGCAGCGAGGTCACGCTGCTGAGAGGGTGGAAGCAGTCCCCGGAGTATAATAGGTTTTAAATTGGAGGCCTCTACATTAAAACCCACAGGAAATAAGAAGGGTCAAAAAGGCAAAAATTGCACAACTGTTATATTACTTTAAAAGACAATCTAATTTCTCCTTCAGAAATTGCTGCTGCTTTTTTTTTTTTCTTCTTCTTCTTCTTTTTTTTTGGAAGATGTCTTTGACAAAAGATGTCATAATTCAGGTCCGCTGCTGAATGAGAGGGTGGCCGAGAACCCGGGGTTATATTCAGCTGGAGCGTTTCGGCGAGAGTGCCAGAGAGCTCTGGCATTTCACAAAACTCACTGGGGCTGAGCCAGGGCGGGTGGTCAACCGGGAGAGACCTGCCCAGGGCTGGTGCTGGACGTTCTTCCTTGGGAAATATGCAGAACAAGGGGAGGGGTGGCTGGGAGAGGAGCCCTAGCACCCATCCCACCACGGCAGGACCAGCAGGAGTCCAGCGGGGTGCCCCAGCTCGGGCTGGGCTTTCCTCCTTGGTTTGCTAAGTGCGTTGGAAACACTAGATTTGTGGAAGAGGAAGGTCTGCCAGTGCCTGGAGACATCTCCCCAAGACGTGCTTTGAGTGAGCAGGTGGCAACAGCGAAACCTTGCACACACTTCTGGTTTCTCCCAGGGCAGGGGAAGTCCTCCAGCTGGGTGGTGGGGCCAGCGGTGGCCCACAGAGCAGCACTACACTCTCGAGGGGATGTATCTGCTGCAGGGATGTGTTTGGACAGCAGCTTTCAACCTGTGACTTCTTATCACCCCCATCTAGCAACTCAACACAACCCCAACCTAATTTAACCTTAGCCCCAACCCCATCCCAACCCCAACTTGAACTTCAACCTCAACCTCAGCTCCAACCTCAACCCAACCTCAACATCAACTCCAACCTCAACCCAACCCCAACCTCGATCCAACCCCAACCTCAACTCCAACCCCATCCCAACCTCAACCTCAGCTCCAACCTCAACCTCAGCTCCAACCTCAACCCAACCTCAACATCAACTCCAACCNACTCAACACAACCCCAACCTAATTTAACCTTAGCCCCAACCCCATCCCAACCCCAACTTGAACTTCAACCTCAACCTCAGCCCAACCTCAACCCAACCTCAACATCAACTCCAACCTCAACCCAACCCCAACCTCAGCCTCAACTCCAACCCCAACCCAACCCCTTCCCAAATCCAACCCTACCCCAACACAACCCAGCCCAACCCCACTCCCAACCCCAAACTCATGCCTCTCTTCCACTCCTCCTCGTAACAGCCCATCATGACATGGTCTGGATTCTAAAAGCTGGAAACCCCTAATATGGGGGATGATGCAAATAGAATGTAAATCTCCTACACATTTTAGAAGTTTTCTCTGTTTCTGCCACCTGTAATTGCTCGAAATATCTAATTCTACAAGATGTGGTTTGTTTTTTGTTTGTTTTTTTAAAGAAGATAAACTTCTGATACGACACTAGGGTTTTCACCAGGGGTAATTTCTGCTGTTACTTCTGTCTTTTCCCAGGCATCCAAGGAACGGGCAGATTTTCAAGAGAAGTCAGGTTTCCATGCACCTCTCCCAGCCATCAAAGGTGTGCCAGCTACGTCAGCAAGGTTCGGCTTTGTTGTGCCAAAGTTCTTGCCCATCCTCTGTAGTAAAATAACCCCTCAGTAACGGATGTTTTCTGTAGACTGAGGAGTCTTCTTTTACACTCAAAATGCTATTTTGTATTTCCATTTTTTCACTGACTTATTAATTTGTGAGCTTAGCAGGAGCATGTCCTACGTCCCGTGTCTCAATTGCGTCCCATAAATATTTAACACTACTGGAAAACAATGATTTTCTAACTCAAAAAACATTGTTACAGGAATTAAACAATTGCTAAGTGACCACTGTGCTTTTTCATGAATTCCATCGACTTTATTAAAGCGAGACAAGCCAAGATAGCCAATTACAGTGCACTAAAGTGTACCCTCAACTGACTGGGAAACGCTATTAGATTTTCAGCTTCCATGTAGCTCAATGAAAATTAGAGCTAAATGTGTATTTTGAATGCAATAGGTTATTGCTATGAAGTTAATCATACCATTACTTTTTATGGTGGGTTGGGATATAGAAGTTTAAAGGGACCCTGACAGAGAGGAATAAATGAGGCCGGCCCTGGCTGCTGCCCCTGCCAGCGGGTACCGTGCCGGGCTCAAGGCACCCTCCTGGAAGCCTTCTCAGACCGTGTCACTTGTGGAATTTGCACTTGACTTCTGAAAACATTAAATGTTCTTGTCACCGAGAACTAATTAAGAAATCTGGACCACTATTGCTGAGCTAATTTTGTTCAGGTTGACTGGATGTTCAAATCTGACTCTGGATGCTCATCTAATGTATACTGCGACCAGCCATTTCGGTTGGATTAAGGTAATTACCTAGCTCAACACTTTCCTGATACATTTTACAGTAATGGAATCCGAGGCTTTTATATGCTTCTGTGTCTTCACTTCAGAGGATTGGGAGGGTGAAGCTGTGCCTGAGGATGGAAAAGCCCAGGCAGATCTAATCACCATCCTACAGGACACCTCGGCTCCCGGTTCAGGAGGCAGCAAACCAGGTGCCACCTTAAAGGGCTTGATTTCCACAGACCTGAGAAGGAGCATCACCGTTGGCAAGAGCGACGGGACCTGCTTTGGAACTGGGCAATCAGCAGCTCCATGATGGAGCAGAGCGGGTTGGAGGGCCTCCATGGATCCTCTGCACCCTTCCCCAGAGCCTGGTCCTTTACACCCTGAAAGGTTGTGGTGGAGGAAGGAGGACACCCAGCCCTGGACCAGGACTTCTTCCTCTTGGTTCTGCTGGAGTGTTGTAGTTCTTCTTATTTAATGGTTTGCAGGACTGACGTCAGAGCCTGTGCATGTCTCGATCTTGTGCACAACGGATGATGCTGCTCAATGGTTTGGGAGGGAGGATGCTGAAGGTCTACAGGCATTTTTTAAGTGGCAGTGTCAGTTACCTCTATTGTTCATTATACCTGTGTTATGGCCATGCTGAAGACCCCATAGCTATTTTGAGATAATTAATGTCCATGCCAAGAGCAGAGCTTTCTCCCAGAAGGGGTTTTAAAGCTGGGGTTGAACATCTCGGCATACATCTCGCGTGCTCTTTGAGACCCCCCATTACCTGCAAAATAATCTCCCTCCCATAATCTACCGCTGCCGTCATGACCAACCACAAGGCTTCAAGAAAAAGGGGTTTAAGTGAAAATCTGGAAAGGAGATATGGACTTACTTTTCTTGGTGTTATGGCAATGAGGGACAGGAGGAACCCACCATTTTTCATTTTCCTGAGTCCTCTGGGTCTTCAGAGATGAAGGCGCTGCCGGCAGGGAATGTCACAGATCGGTGCTGACGAGGCTGTAGAAAATTAAGAGAAAGGTTAATGGTGTGGCCTGAAGGACATGGGTTGTCCCTTCTTTCTGCAACCAACTGCTTCATGTCCTGGGCTGTGTGGAAACGAACACAGTGGAGTTAGACAATAGATCCAGCCAGCAGCATCCTCCTCCTCTTCCTCCCCTTGCTGCTCCTGGAGCAGCCTTGGATACAAGTTTGGAGTTATCTCTTTTTTTTTTTTTCAGTGATTTTATCTCAGTCACTGGGAGTTTTTAAAACACCAAGAGGCGCCGCAGTCCCCAGACCTTCACAAAGGGGAAGGAAAATGAACAAACTTTGGTGCAATAATGAAGCGGTGCTGACTCTTTCAGAAACACAAAGGGAGCCCAGCCGAGTTGGAATCGGGCACTTACGGTCTCCAAGGCATTAAGCAGAAATTTATCTCCAGATTTGGTACGGAAAGACCTCGTGTGCAGTCAGCTCGGGTCTTCTCACCTACTGACACAGCCCACGGGGAGAGTGTGACACCTCCCACTGCAGTCCTACTGAGATTTCATTAATTAATAAGAAACCATCCCATCAGAAGAGCTGGCCTGGATGTTTCGATGCGCGATTTAACGCGGCATCGATGGCATCGCATTGCATCGCCCTGGTGAAGAAGACATGGAAAAGGTCTCCTCCTGCACAGGCAGAGGTCAGCTGGGGAGGGTGACAGGATGGGAGAGGCAGAGCCCGTCCCCTCACCCTTTATGGCTCATGGCCATTTTCCTGGGTGGGCACGGAGCTGGAAAAGTGCAAGATGGGGAATGTCTAATGGGAATTGCTAAGGAAAGTCATCAGAAACAAGAAGCAGAATGCAAACTAAAGCACTAATGGTGAAATGCCACAGATCTCTCCATCAGTCTAATAAAGAGAGGCAGAAGGGCAGCCAGGAGACCTTTCCACAGTCAACACGCTCCATCAGAGGAGCTTGACCTTCCTTCCCCTTCAGACCTCATCCTCCCTGTGAAGCTCCTCACAAGATGGTTCTACCCAGGATGCGGTTGTCTTTCCCCTGGGAAATTGTATTGCACATATTCATAGAATCATAGAATGGTTAGAGTTGGAAGGGACCTCAAAGATCATCCAGTTCCAACCCCCCTGCCCTGGGCAGGGACACCTCCCACCACACCAGGTGGCTCCAAGCCCCATCCAGCCTGGCCTTGAACCCCTCCAGGGATGGGGCAGCCACAGCTTCTCGGGGCAACCTGGGCCAGGGTCTCACCACCCTCACAGCAAAGAAGTTCTTCCTAAGATTCAATCTAAATCTCCCCTCTTCTAGTTTAAAACCATTCCCCCTTGTCCTGCCCTTACTCTTCCTGACAGAGTCCCTCTCCTTAATAAATTCCTCATAAATTGGGCAATAACTTTCAGCCACTCCCCACGAACCAGACTTGAGCTGGCCAGCGAGAAGGTCAAGGTCCTCCAAAGCCCGTTTCCCCTCTCCTGAGGGGCCCAGTCTCTAAGCAGAGGTGAGGCTCAGGAGGACCGCTCCTGCTGACTTCCCCAGCAATTAGCCAGGACGCCAGACGAAGTTCCCCAAAGAAATCTAACCACCAGGAACCCTCCACCGTCCCGGCACCAGGGGATGATCAATAATGAGGGAAACCCAGGCAGGAGGGACCCCGTTGCTTTGTCTTCAGGCTGCCTCTGGCCAGAGGAGAGACATCTTCTAAATTCATCATTTTTCCTTGCGGCTTCTTTCTTCCTGTCAATCTGTGATTAGGGAGAGGACACAACTACAATTTAGCCCTTTGGTAAAATTTACTTCAGTGATTAAAATAACTGTGTGGAATTAGCACAATTCTAATGTTATTTTTTATCTGGAGTGGCAGAAAATCATTGCTCCTGGGATAATTTTTAACCTAACAGAATGACCTCCGTGAAATACATCCAAAAGTTTTACAATATTTCCCCCCTCGCGCTAATTTAATGTAGCCCAATTGTTTAATCTTAAAACGAACACATTCCAAATAAAGTAATGTAGTTTACAACGAGACACTGCGGGAAATAATTAGGTTGCAAGTTCTGGAGGCTTTAATACGGCTGAAATTATATAACTATCTTTGCATTCCCTGTATGGCCCCATTAAATGAGTAGGCATTGATGTCGCCGGCTGTCAGGAAGCAAAATGAAAAATAGTTTTAATAGCTGCTCTTTGACCTGTTTTATATTTTATGTCAATTATAACAGCACACAACCATGCATAATTATGAAGCATGGATGCATTAAAATGTACACATAATTTGTGTTCTTATGGCAACCATTGCGTTGGGATCCAGAAAACAAACCGACGACTTCCCATTGTTGAGGCGTCTTCCCACCAGACGTGCGGGAGTTTCGCCCCTCCACTCGCTTCGTGAGATTTAGAGGAAAAATAAAAATATTCTGAGACAAGAGGGAAAAAAAACCCACCCTGGGGCATCTGTCTCAGAGCCCAGGGACCGGCGCTCACCACGGTGGTGGAACGAATTGGGCTGAGCCTGCAAACCTCCTGGTCTCTGCTCTGGAAATGGGGCTTTTCCTTCACGGCAGGAGGGTTGGGGATTTTTGCTGGTCCACAGGAGATCCCCCAGAAGGAGATCCTGCCTTCATCTGGGTGTGGAAGAGGGAGCCGCTGCCTCTCTGGTGGGGACGGTCGCCCTGGTCTCCTGAAGCGCGTTGATAAGGATGGGAACGTCACCTGGGACCTAAAGGCATCGACCGTGCTAAATCCAGACCCGCACAGGGGAGGGCCTGACGGTAAAGGCGACTGTTTAGAAAACACAGCCCTCGGGTCCCGTTCCCAACCCAGATAATATTTGTATATGAGGTGTCCGCGCCACAGAAATATCATGGGGAAGCCTTCCTGGAGCTGCTCAGAAGAGGAGGGCTCAGCATCCTCTGCAGCAAGGTCCAGGACGCCACTAAAAGCTGCAGCGTGAGGATTTCTGGGTCCTTTGTGGCTCCGTTAGTGACGATGATGAGACCACAGGGAGATTTCTCTGCTTCGGGAGGCACCTGAACCACCACAGAGAAGACCTACCTGGAGCATTTCCTACCTGGAGCATTTCCTACCTGGAGCATTCCCTTCCTCGCCAGTGCCTCGTGGCTGTGGCTGCGTCCCCCTGCTCCGGGGTGGCCGTGGGGTCCAAGGGCTCCCGTTCCCAGGGCTGGCACACCCCGTGCCCTGGCTGCTGGCCCACAGGCAGGGGCAGGGAGTGGTTTAAAAAAACCCAACTTGTTTTGAAATACAGAAAATTCATCCTCTACAAAACCAAGATGCGCCATATTTTAATTGGGATCTTTCTTAACGAAGCCATCTGCTTGACTGGCCATCTACAGAGGGTGCAGGGCACTGGGATGGTGCTGTTGGGATGGGGAGTCCCCTCATGCACAAGGGATTGACCATTGGAAGAACAGAGAATCGTAGAATTGCAGAATGGTTGGGGTTGGAAAGGACCTTAAACCCCCCCCAGTGCCACCCCCTGCCCTGGGCAGGGACACCTCCCACCACCCCAGGTTGCTCCAAGCCCCATCCAGCCTGGCCTTGAACCCCTCCAGGGATGGGGCAGACACAGCTTCTCTGGGCAACCTGGGCCAGGCTCTCACCACCCTCACACCAAAGAAGTTCTTCCCCAGATCTCATCTCCATCTCCCCTCCCCAGCTTTTCTGGAGCCCCTGGAGGGACTGGAAGGGGCTCCAAGGTCTCCCTGGAGCCTTCTCTTCTCCAGGCTGAACCCCCCAGCTCTCCCAGCCTGTCCTCCCAGCAGAGGGGCTCCAGCCCTCCCAGCATCTCCGTGATCTCCTCTGGCCCTGCTCCATCAGTTCCATGTCTTTTTGCTGAGGAGAAAAATCCCAAACTCACCCATAAGTGCGTGCAAACACCTGCCCCGAGCTGGTTCCACCATGGAAAGACCCATGTTTGTGGCCTTAGAGCTTTCTCGGTTTGAATTTGGTATCTGAGGAGGAGGAGGAGGATGGTCAGAAACCTCCAGAAGCCCGGTGCAGCCCTTCCCCGGCCGGGGATCGATGAGCCGAGCTGGCACACGGCACGGCGGGTTTGCTCAGCACGTCCAAGCCCCAGCCCCAGCCTCGCCGCGTCAGGAGAAGTTGGCAGATCAAACATCTCCTGCATCGATTCTTCACTAACGTCTCCTTGTGCTCCGCATAACAAAGCTGAGCCGCCCTGAAAGGCTGGCTGGAATTTCATGGAAAATCACGCCTTGCACAGGGTCCCCCAGGAGGATTTTTTTTTTTTTTTTTTTGGGGGGGGGGGGGGTGTTTTTCTCTANGGAGGATTTTTTTTTTTTGGGGGGGGGGAGGGGATGTCTACAGACATCTTCCCTTTTTAATCCATTTTAGAATCTCGGCTACAGAACAGTGGTTTCATTCCTGCTAAAAATACACCTGCGAGACACAACTATGGTATTTTGCTTAACATTCCGAACAGGTCAGCCGTGTTTAACTGTGAATCCTGGCAGGAGGAGGAGGAGAAGGAGCGGTTCCTGGGGAGGGGGCGAGGGAAGGGCAGCAATTTAACTTCTCCAGGGAGCCCTCGGGGCTGGGAGAGAACAGATGTCCAAAACCAGGGACCCCGGTCCTGGCACGAAGGACCCCTCAGCTTGGGGAAGGGCCACACAGAATGGGGTTGGAAGGGACCTCTGGAGATCATCTCCTCCAACCCCTTGCCAGGGCAGGTCCTCCTTGAGCAGGTCCCACAGGAATGTGTCCAGGCAGGGATTGAATGTCTCCAGAGATGGAGACTCCCCCACCTCTCTGGGCGGCCTCTGCCAGGGCTCTGCCACCCTCACAGCAAAGAAGTTCCTCCTCAGGTTGAGAGGGAACTTCATATGGACAATTTTGTACCCATTCCCTCTTGTCCTGTCCCTGGGCACCAC
>VZRU01016626.1:0-29889 GCA_013398155.1 Pedionomus torquatus | reverse complement strand
TGGTAAATTTGGCTGAAACCACGACAGGAAGTTCTTCATCTCCTGTGAGATTCAGTATCACCGTTTTTCACTTTCCATATTGCTTAGTTACTTCCAGGACTAACCTTCATGGTTATTCTGCATTCTGGGAAAATCTGTTTACTCAGGACAAAAGAAGTGTCTTTTGCCCCTTTATGCCTCTGATGATGGCTGGAAGCCAGACTGGGAGTTGATCTCAAATGACTATATAAACATGAACTTAGTGTAAATGACTATTTTATGTAGCTCTGTGTTAGAGCTGAAAAATCTGCTCAAGCACTCTAACACAAATGGTAGGAGAAGTCTGGATCAGGGCTTGGTTGGAAGTCTGAACAGAGTTTATTCCATTCACATGTGTGTATGAGTTTCTTATGGTTAGGTTCAAATATCTGATTTGCCTTGAGAAGCTGTTGTCCTGAGAGTGTTTCTACAGCAAATGGGACATTTAAGTGAATTTAATTTCTCCTTCTTTGCTGTCTTTTATTGCTACTTCTGCTACATAATGCAAAGATCACATTTTTCTAATTTTGTTAGAAACAGAGAAATTGAGTTTCTAGGAAGAAAAATAAAAAACTTGACAAGATTAATTCAGTAGAAAGTGATGCAATTTTTATAAACTTCAATTAGATGAAAAGTGTAATTTCTAATTTATAAACACTTAATTTAAAGAGAAGAAAAAGTACCATGTTTATCAGATCAAAGCTTGTTTAGATGAACTGCACACTACCCTCTGCCCTAGGAGTTGTTAAAAAGTCTTTTCATCTATTTAATTGAAATAGACTCTTTATCCAGGTTATCATGTATTTCCTATTTTCCTCTAATTTCCAATGGAAGAAAGTGCCTTGAATCTAAACAAATACAAGGTTAATTCCCTAATTGTTATTTCCTTTCTACTGCTTAGTAACCTGTATCACAGTTTTAGTGATGAATTAAAAAATAATTCTAGAGAATTGGCAATTAGCTGAAAAATTGTTCATTCTTCACGTTAAAACAAACTTGCTTCAGCTTTGGGAAAGTTAATGCAGTAAGGGTATCATCAGCATTTCTCTAGATACCCAGTCTCCAAGAAGAACGGAGAGCACAGGGTAGAATTTGATTGAACAATACAGAAGTTACAGGATGTGATGACTTTTTGTCCACAAACTGTGTTTCACTGTTGACATTTCTGTGGAATTATGCACCCCAACTGGTTTGCCTTTTGTAATTACAGAACTCTGAGTGGGTTTTGGCAGTATTTTCAGTGAACACACATGTATGCTCAGAAGTGCTTCCAACAAAGGTCAATGAAGCTTGGTACAAATAGTCAAATGATGACCCAAGAAGTGGGAGACATCGTATGGAAAGCAATGCTGCATCTTCTTGGCTGTAGAAGAACATAGCTGTGCACATGCATACACACATATTGTTTAAGAAGTAGAATAAGGACAAGTTGTTCTTTGAATTCTTGAAGACAAAGGAAGAAACTACCTAGTAGAGTGCAAAATACTGGTAACAGATGTAGACTTCAAATCCTCCCATTAAGGAAAGGCAAGTATTGGAAGAAAAGGTTGGAACTGCAAAGCTTGAGAAACACAAAATGGGGAAATATTGTCATATGCAGGTCTTAATGAAAAGCCAGGTGCAATGCAGTTTTAACCAGCAATAAATCATACCATGAAAGTAGAAAAGGCATCTACCTACACCATTTAGAATTTCATTACCTGATACTGACTGGCTCCAGGACAAAAATATACTATCATTATGAAATCTGAAGAGGCGTCTTGTTTTGCTGTATGTAAAGGTATGGGAAGTCTACCCCATCTGTGTCTTAAAAAGATGTCTGTAGAGGATGTGGAAGTCAGTTATACACTAAGCATCCAAGACATATTCAAATTTTTGGTGCATTAAAGTTTAAGTTGCTCTCATCTAACTGTAGGCATTTAATTGAGCTGCTTGGCTCCCACAGGGTCTCTCTAGAGTCAGTGGAGAGAAGAAAGCACTTCCTCCAGGTAATTCAGGCCATCACACTCATCATGTGGAAGTGCACTGATTAGAGGGATAGCCTAGGGTGATGAGGGTCCTTTGTGAAGTACTTCACTTAATACATAAAGTTAGATTGACTGCATCTGAAGCTTAAGTTTTAAACAGAATTTATATTAAAGCCTGAAGCAGCTTGGTCTGTTTTTAATGCAGTGAGCAGCTCATATATTGTACACTGTATATTTAAGAAATGTGCAATATTTATGCAGTCCTTTAGACTAGCATTAGAATATTCTGATGATTCACGGATAAAAAATTAACTTACTTTCCCAGCTCTACTTTCCCTACACTACCAAAGCATAATGCTCAAGGGGTTCATGGCAACATGCCATGAATTCTTACCTTTCTGGAACAAAGTCTCCCTGGTTTACATAACTGATTCTGTCCATTACAATGCCTGTGTATACTCATCCATGCTTTCAGTCATCCCTAGACATCCCATTTACAGGACCAAAGGGCAGAAATAATTCAACTTTTCTTTCAAGAAAACCTCTGGGTTTTGCACTGTTCAATTCCTTTATTGACTTGACTTGCAGTGTCTCACAGATAAATATGCTAACTGTAAAATCGCAAAAATTAAGACAAAGATAATGATGAAAGCCTTTCAGATGAATTATTATTTTATATATTTTCAATCTATCAACAGCTGCTCCAGCTGCTGTTGATCAAGAGATGTACTAGCCTGCTTTTAACATGAAAATAAAGAGCAAAAGTTGGAAATAGTATCCAGATGCTGCTATGAGGAAAGATCCCTGTGCAAAACCATTTATGTTTCTTTAACAGCAGGTATAAATTTTAGATGCAGGGAAGTGGTATAAGGTAAAGGGTTTGAGAGGACAGTATGCACTCCACCTGAATGTGTACCAATCATAGGCAAATGTGTGCTGCAGCTAGGCCAGTTCTGCCAAAAAATAACTGCAGGTGATTGGAAGCCAGAAAGCTTCATTTCAGTACCTGACTACTTTGTCCTACAGCCCCTGGAAAATTCTTTTTTCACTTCCATCACCATCAATTTCTGACATAATTATGTACTGAATTACAAGTAAGTATTTCCTAATGGTCTGTATCCTCTTTTAAGTCTTTCTGAATAAACATATTTGTTACTTTTGTATGTTTCTCTCTTCAGAACAATGGTAAAAATGAATGGCAAACCCCCAGGTATTTAGATTTCACAGAGGAAAAAAGTATCAAAGTTGGATCTTGATTTCAGGGATAAGAGAATGTCAGACCATGGATCTGTGGAAAGTTCTATAACAAACATAAACAATTGATAATTTCTTCTATCAAAATAATTAGCATGTCCTCCATAACTACATTTTGCCAGATGTTGGAAGTCATAATAAGAGGTAAAGAAGATCATAGATGTCCACCCATCCACGTGCTTCTGTCTGTATCTCAGTATATTTCTTATTGAAATTACAATGACAGATATTCTTACTTAGATTCAGACTTGATTCAAATGCTCTTAAAATCAAAAGAATACCTTTTTAGCATTATAATCAGATCTCAAAATGAAAAATTCACATGTAGGAGGAAAGATACCAAGAAGTTCAAGAAGTCACTTGTATCTATGCTTATGCATCATCTTTATAATATTGCCCGTCGTTATGTCTAAATATGAAAGCAGTGGGAGTGGTAAATTGTACTGATAAACCACAACACTTTGTTGTGGACTTTGTTGTGGATTTGTTGGATACAAATGCAATAGTTTTTGTCAAATCCTCACATCTCCAGCTGTGTACACACCACAGGACAGAGCTCAGCACCATCTATAAACCTGCTCAGCACCTGCATAGTCAGCCATGCTGAGCTCCGTGATTGCATGGCTATACTGCTGTTTAGTGTCCCAGCCAGGTAATTCAAATTTACATCTGCAAATGCAAGCTTCAGTGATTCCACTACCTGTGGTGTAAACATACCCTGAATTCATGGATGCCAGGCTACAGACTACCAACCACCTGTGGTTTACAGATACTTATTAAAGACTAAATAAGCAGACTGACACAGACAAAAAGCACACTGTCAATCCTGTGCTCATCTGCCCCATAAATTGCTCCCTTCACACAGACAGAAATGTATCTAGCTGTGCTCCTCCTACTAGCATAAAAGTAGCTTTGCAATGCATTGTTTAATCTTCAGCAAGTTCTATAATATTACTGTACATCTATTTTCCAATCTGTTAAATGGTTTGAAATTACAAGGATTACCAACACTAGAAAAATGCTGTGAAGTAACATTCATTAATACTTACAAAACAGTTTGAGATTATTAGATGAATGATGTTAACATTTCGACATTTTTCTGTCTCAAATTATATTAAAATGGTAATAATTTATAATTGAAATGGAAAGTATGTAAAAAAAATAAATGCATAAAAATATAAACATAGAATCCAAATAGTCCTAAAAATGTCATTTAGAAGAATTGATTGTGTCACAAAAAAGCACATCATACCTGTAAAAGATCAAAAATCTTTAAAACAGCAGGAACCTCATTTGGCTGCATTTCCACATTAGCACCTGTTGGTTGCTTGGTAGGAAAAAGATTTTTTTCTTTAAGAACACCCCTAAAAATATCTAAAAAAATAAAGTGCCTTCAAACTTGTACTTCAGAGGAAGACAAAAGTGCATCATCTCTATAATGTGGAGCTGCATCTAAAATTAGGTAAGAAAAATAATTTCTTGCAAAAGTATTAACAAAGCAATATGTTGTTAAAGAAGGTTTATGATATAACCTGAATGTTTTTTAAATTATGTTTTAAGGTTTTCAGGTGGTGGGATGATTCTATAAAGCTCTTAGACACTTGGCTGAAGCACAAAAGTGGTAATTCTAATTTCAGTTTGGGGATGGGGAAAAAATCAAAGCCATGATATTTGAGTATAAAGACTAGAGATGAAAAGTTTAATAGAAATGGAAGGAAAATACATAATCTTTTTTTAAAAAAAGAACTTTGAGTTACAGGTACTGATTATAGTTGTGATTCACAGGATTAAAAAAATATTTTCAATGTTATTTTTATCCATTGCTTCTAAAATTACTCAAAAAAAGGCTTTTTCAATATTGCTACCTACACAGAAACACAAGTATACCTATGCACAAATCTTCTGGTGAGGTCAGAGTTGCTAATAGGTAATAAATTCCCTCCAGAGAAATTTTTAAGTCTAATTACATAAGCATATTTTCATCATATTTCATTCAATCTGTGAATGTACTGCAGATTAGAGGAAATATTTTTTTAATTTTGTAATTTTGATAAATCGTACTTAAAATTTCTAGACATTAAAAAGAGCAAGACAATACTACAGTTGAGTTCCAGTTTGTGATTATTTGTGAATGTGAGACTGCATATGGGAACTGGATGATTAAAACTGAATATTTTAAGTGTTATCATATCCATAATCTAGCAGTTACTATAAATCTCTGATGATCCAGCAAAGGAATCAATTGTCTTCTCTCCTGTAAGTGCCACAAAACTGCTTTGTAAATTCTGAATACTAATTATGCACATCTATAGATTAACACAGGAATAACATAGAGTTGTCAGTCATTTCCCTAGAATATTCAATGAAGTATTTAAAATACTGAATATTTTTAAAAATAAGAGCCTCAGAAAAAAAAATAACAGTAGCCGTTTGCCCAAATTAGTACTGTGAGTACCTTTTACGTGAGGACTTCTAGATCTACAGATTTAGACTTGAAGCTGTAGGCAGTTTCAGCCAATGCAAAATTTAATGCCACAGGCATTAAATCTTTAAGGCATGCAGGCATGCTATCTTTAAGCCAGTTGGTATGAATAACCCACTACAGGGGCAATGTTCAACTAAAATCAATACTAAATCTATTGTAAACTAAATCAATAGTCAGGCAATTAATAAAAGTAACCAGCTTTCAGAAGGGCTGATCATTAACAAATCTGTTAGTGACTATTAATGCTAAGATAAACAAGCATGAACATCTTAACTTCTGTATTATGTGTGGCCTCTACTTCAGCCTTCCACAGTGAGAACTGTGTATAACATTTATATATCCATGATGAAATGGTGGTCCCGATGATTGAAAGTGACTATTCAGAAGTGCTTAATTTGCTCAGAGAAGTTCTGTATTTAGTAAATCACAGAGGCTGAGAAAGAAATAGCAAAGATATTTAAAAGCTCTCACATTTCAGGAAAACCGGTTTTAGATCAGACTACTGATTGCTATTGAAAATAGGGAAAGATTTACTGCAGTGATAAGAACAAAAATAAAATTAATTAGAATAAAAACACTTTTCAGAAATAACTTAGCAGTCCTACTAGTAGATTCTACACAAAGTAGCAAAGTAAGTAACAAGCAAATAATTTGGATTTATATCCAGTTTCCACCTTGAACATTGTTGAGCTAAATGATAGGAAGTGAATCTAAATAATTATTCTATAAAGCACTAATAGATGGTCCTCAATACACTTTATAGCAACATAGCTATAGTAATGTACTGTATTAATGTAATCTCTGATGTTCCTCAGATGTCCATACCTGTTATTATTTTGTGTGCTAGCACTCAACACAAGTTCCCTCATCTCTTATAATTACAGCCTGTTTGATAGATTCTCAAAACTATGTAGGTTCAAACATTCAGATCTCTTCTTCTTGATCCCAGGATTGTGGCAATCACATATATTCTCTGGAACACAGTACTTGTACTTTCAAAACATAACATAGACTGTCATTAGGCTACCGAACACAGATAGGTACAAAAAGCACAGAGTGAGAAGATGTTTTGGCATGTTTTCTCTTCAGTGGCTATTGTTACTGATTTTGTAATGTAGGAAGATGGATGGAAAGACAAAGGAAACTCCTGCATAATCACAAGGGCCAGGTCATATCCTGTAATCATTACCTTTCCATTACTTCTGAATCCCTGTTCAATTACCTAAAATATAAATCCATCTGCAATGAAGTTCAATAAACACTGTCTTCTCATTTTTGGTTAACTTTTATCATTCAAGTACAAAAGTGGTAACCCAGTAGTTCCTATGACCACAATGGTCAGCTCAAAGTCTCAACAAATTCAAAATTAAACACAGTTCAATTCTCCACAGGAGACTGATTGACCTGGTTTGTCTTTTTTTTTTTTTTTTTATTTTTTTTTTTTTTTTTTTTTTTTATTTTTTATTACACATCTACATTGTGAAATGTACTAATCCAAGTTCAAGATTCCTTATCACCTTCTCAGCCTTCTATCTGACAGGAAGATATATAGAATCCAGCGGCACTGGATAACTAAGGTAAAATATGAAGATATTGATTTTTCAGGTTGTAGCAGATTAAGTAACCTGTAAAAACCAAAAGTCATCAGGAAGTAGAAAGGTCCAAGTCAAATGCCCTCATGTCTTCAATCTGAGTTGTTATTTTTGGATCGTAAAGAGGAAAACATTTTATTTGTTCAGAAACCAGTATATTTATTTCCTTTCTTTAAAAGCTAGAAAGCTAGCAGTTGATAAAGTACATTTTCCTGGACTGTAACAAAGAACAACAAAAAGATCCACTGAATCTAAAATTCATGTTACTTGTTTCTGTAGCAAGAAGGGCAACTGCCTGTCACCTTTTCTTTTGTGTGGACACGGTACCCACATGGTCAACCCATATATTCAAATGATTACTTAGAAACAGTGGTTCTTGAGAAAAATCATTGGGGATGCTGTTTCCGGTATCCCTTAGGTACACTCATTCCTCTACTATTCCTTTCAAAACAGAGGGAAAGCTAAAGGGACAAGGATGTTTTGCTATTGCACTTTCACATTGAAATGTGTTATTTAGCAATTGCAGGGAAATAGGGCCAGATGATTCAGAAAGCCACCTCCAGGGTGATGTATTTGTGCCATGTGACTTTTCATTTTAAAAGTCAGCCTTGAGCAGACATGATTAAGAAACATCTAGAAGGTGATTACCATCAGAATGAAGGAAAAAAAAAACACAAACATTTTTTTTCCAGTTTTGTGATGAACTTAGAAAGACAATCTTTGATTAATACTGCAAAATAGCATAACACTGCTTGATAGTTTGAGTTAAAGTAGAGGTAACTCTTGGCATTTTTGATGTATATGATAACTGTTGTTTCTTGGATGCCCTCTCTTTTTGCTTCTTACAGTTACGGAATAATTTGTGAGTGTGCTGGTTTTGGTTGGGATAGAGTTAATTTTCTTCATAGTAGCTAGTATGGGGCTACGTTTTGGATTTGTGCTTAAAACACTGTTGGTAATACAGGGATATTTCATTACTGCTAAGCACTGCTTACACAGAGTCAAGGCCTTTTCTACTTCTCACACCACCCCACCAGCAAGGAGATGGGATGCCCAAGAAATTGTGAGCAGACACAGATGGAACAGCTGACCCCAACTGACTAAAGGGATAGTCCATACCATATGACATCATGCTCAGTATATAAAGCTGGGGGAAGAAGAAGGAAGGGGGAGATGTTTGAAAAGACAATGTTTAAATTCCCAAGTAACCATTAAGCATGTTGGAGTCTGCTTTCCTGGATGAACATCTGCCTGCTGATGGGATGTAGTGATTGAATTCCTTGTTTTGCTTTGCTTATGTGCACAGCTTTTTCTCTACCTATTAAATCATCTTTACCTCAACCCATGTGTTTTTTATCACTTTCACTCTTCTGATTCTCTTCCCCATCCCAGCTAGAGGGAATGATCAAGCAGCTGTGTGGTGCTTAGCTGCTGGCTGGGGTTAAACCACAACAGTGAGGAAAACAAAGGATATTTGTCCTATGAAAACTTACATGGTGGTCAAGATTGTCTTTAAACCCTGTGGCAATTTTCAAATCTTGGAAGGTTGAGCATATTGTGAAAATTTCTAGTCAGTCAGAACAGAACATACAGAGGTGTGTTTTGTATTATGTGACCGTAGAAGGTAAATTGAGAGGGGGACACAGGGAAGATGAAGACAGTGGATTACAACAGATTCATTTTGAGATGAAAGTGAATCAGCTGAGCATTGTACTAGCTGCAAAACCAAAGCAAAAATGAAGTTGGAGTTGGGCTGATGGTCAGAAGTCCTGCACCATACCTGTACCATACAAAAGAACCTAAGATCAGGAGGAGCTAAAGTTAATTAGAGGGGGAAAGGAGGTAGAAGTGAGTATCAGGACATAAAACCAGGGTCAGATCCATAGGTTCAAGGTACTGATGCACAACCTAGAATCTTGATGAGAAGCAAGACTTATCAGTAAGGTAATCTTATGTAATAAAAAAGCAGGCTCACTAGGGTCAAATGTCCGTGCTCATTCAATATTATGTTACTAAGCTCCTCAAAGAAACTATTGGTGACGTTAACTGGACTTGCAGCTCAAATGAACTGCCACTTCCAAATAAAGAAGCATCAGACTGTCAGCTTGCAAACCTGGATATGATCTTTCTTGGGAAACAGCATGCCAGCAGGCCAAACGCATGGCAAAGGCTTCAGCTCTAGATCTCATTTAAAATACCAAATCAGTCTTTATTAGCAATACAGAGCTGCTGTTGCTTCCCTATCCCTTTCCTCTCCCTCCAGCTCTGCTCATTACAGAATCTTCCTCTCTTTTGCTGATTTCTGTAACTTTCTCCTTCATGTGAGCCTGGTCATTTTGGAGTTTCCACATAGTAAAAGTAGGGCACTGTTCGGGATTGTTTTATCATGAAAACATGAAGAACCTTTAAATGGTACAACAAAATTGCTCAGTGTGACATTTCTACACATCTTTGGATGGCTTCTCTTTCCTGTCTAAGGCAGTATTTTGCATGGACTTGTAATACATTACAGAATGAAGAAGAGTTAGAGGAGCGTATATTAGACATACAGACAACCTGTTTGAAATGTTGTACAATCCTTTTTTATATTATACTTTGCAATTACCTAGTGTCATGCAGCTTGCCTCTTTTTACTGTTGGCTGGCTGCACTGGGTTTGTGTGTGAACTGTGTGTGAGCTCTATTGTGAACTGTAAATAAGAAGAAGCCTTCAGGCAATTGCACATATTTAAAAACAAATAAACAAAACATGCACTAAGCAAACCATAAAAAGTGCTGTTGCAATGCAGTAGTGTCTAGGGATTGGGAGAATCTTGGCAGCGAGTCCCAAATGTGAGAATTCAAGCTGCTAATATGTATTTTTCAGAAACAGCTGAACATGCAGAAGCACAGCACTCAGCTGGAGCTTAATAAAAAGACATAGTATAAGCTAGGTGTTAGAGAATATGTCAGATGTCCCTAAGTAAACATGCAAGTGATGGAAACCTTCCAGACAGGAAATTTTCTGACATGCAGTTATTGAATATAGGGTTGCCATCTGAGCCCTACAAAAGTGATGAGACATTCCAAGCTGTACTGAGAGAAAAGTCAACAATATCTCCATGAGGAATGCATGAAGATATTTTATATATGAAAATGAAGGAAACGTTATTTTGGAGACAAGCTGGAAGAGAACAGTTTATAAGCAAAGTCTGCCACATGCTCATTTTCTATTTTCCAACTTAGCATACTCTGCAATTAAGAAGCATATAAAAGAAGACTGTTGGTAAGAATTAAGGGTCAAGCTAATATGGGTGACACTGATTTGGATGTTTCCTGTAGGCCACCGGATGAGGAAGAAGAGGTTGATGAGGCCATCTACAGACAGCTGAAAGTAGTCTCATGGTCACAGGCCCTGGTTTTCATGGGAGACTTCAACCACCTTTATATTTGATGGAAAGACAACATAGCCAGGTGTACACAGTCCAGGGAGTTTCTGCCAACAATTGGTGATAACTCTTTTACACAGGTGACAGAGGATCCAATTGGGAGAGGTGTGTTGATGGACCTTGTACTGAAAAACAAAGAAGGACCAGTTGGGGCTGTGAAGGTTGGGAGCAGCCTTGGCTGCAGGGACCATGAGATGACGAACTCAGGATCCTGCAGGAAGAAACAGGGCAATAAGTAGGATTACAACCCCGGACTTCAGACAACCTAATTTTGGCCTACATGGAGAAATGCCATGGGTTAAGTGTCTAGAAGGTAGGGTGGTCCAAGACAGCTGGTTAACATTCAATCACTGCTTCCTCCAAGCTGAAAATTGGTACATCCCTATGAGTAATAAATCAAGCAAAGGAGGCAGAAGACCTGCATGGATGAGCAAGNAATGCCATGGGTTAAGTGTCTAGAAGGTAGGGTGGTCCAAGACAGCTGGTTAACATTCAATCACTGCTTCCTCCAAGCTGAAAATTGGTACATCCCTATGAGTAATAAATCAAGCAAAGGAGGCAGAAGACCTGCATGGATGAGCAAGGAGCTTCTGGAAAAACTCAAATGGAAGAAGGTTACAGACTGTGGAAAAAGGGACTGGACGCTTGGAAAGATTATAGGGACACTGTCAGAGTGTGTAGATAGAGATGTAACAAGGAAGGCTAAGGAATTATATCTGCCAAAGGATGACAAGGACAACAAGAAGGGCTTCTCCAAGTACATCAGTAGCAAAAGGAAGACTAGGTAAAATGTGGGCCCACTGCTAAATGTGGTGGGTGCCCTGGTGACAGAGGATGCAGAGAAGCTGGAGCTACTGAATGCCTTCTTTGTTTCAGTCTTTAGTGCTGAGGCTGGCCTTCTGGAATCCCAGACCTTGGAGGAAAGAGAAAAAGTCTGGAGAAAGGAAGACTCTTTCTTGATTGAGGAGGATAATACTAGAGTTGCTTTAGGCAAACTTGACACCCACAAATCCATGGACCCCAATAGGATGCACCCACAATTGTTGAGGGAGCTGGCAGATATTTTGCTAAGCCATTCTCAATCATCTTTGAAAGGCCAAGGAGAACAGAAGAGATTTCTGAGAACTGGAGGACAGTTTCAAAAATGGGNGCCTTCTTTGTTTCAGTCTTTAGTGCTGAGGCTGGCCTTCTGGAATCCCAGACCTTGGAGGAAAGAGAAAAAGTCTGGAGAAAGGAAGACTCTTTCTTGATTGAGGAGGATAATACTAGAGTTGCTTTAGGCAAACTTGACACCCACAAATCCATGGACCCCAATAGGATGCACCCACAATTGTTGAGGGAGCTGGCAGATATTTTGCTAAGCCATTCTCAATCATCTTTGAAAGGCCAAGGAGAACAGAAGAGATTTCTGAGAACTGGAGGACAGTTTCAAAAATGGGAATGAGGACCCAGGAAACTACAGGCCAGTCAACCTCAACTCCATCCCTGGAAAGGTAATTGAACAACTCATTTTGGATGTCATCTATAAGCATGTAGAGGAAGAGAAGCTTGTTTGGAGTGGTCAACATGGATTCATGAACAGCAAATCATGCTTAACCAATCTGATAGCCTTCTATGATGGCATGACTGGCTGGGCCAGAGGGCAGAGAGGAGAGCAGAGGATGTTGTCTACCTCAACTTTAGTGAGGCTTCTGACACTGTCTCCCATAACATCCTCACAGACAAGCCTAGGAAATGTGGAATAGTTGAATAGACAGTGAGATAGAGAACTGGCTGAGTGGCAGAACTCAGAGGGTTGTGATCAGCAGCACAGAGTCCAGTTGGAGGCCTGAAACTAGCAGTGTTTCCCAGGGGTCAGTACTGGATCCAATCTTGTTCAACATATTCATCAATGACCTAGATGAGGGGACAGAGGGCACCCTCATCAAGTTTGCTGATGATACAAAACTGTCAGGAGTGGCTGATACACCAGAAAACTGTGCTGCCATTCAGGGAGACCTGGGCAAGCTACATTTGTGTGGCAAAGAACCTAATGAAGTTAAACAAAGGGAAGTGTACAGCCCTGCACCTAGAGAGGAATAATCCATGCACCAGTACAGGTTAGGGGCTGACCTGTTGGAAAGCAGCTCTACAGAGAAAGACTTGGGAGTCCAGGTGGACAACAAGTTGACCATGAGCCAACAATGTGCCCTTGTGGCCAAGAATGCAAATAGTTTCCTGGAGTACATTTAAAAAACTATAGGCAGCATATTGATAGAGGTCATCCTTTGCCTCTACTCTGCTCTGGTAAGGCTACATCTGGAGTACTGTGTCCAGTTCTAAGCTCCCCAGCTCAAGAAAGACAAGGAACTACAGGTGAGAGCTCAGTGGAGGGCTATGAAGATGATCAAGGAACTGGAATGTCTCTTTGATGAGGAAAGGCTGAGAGACCTAGGTCTGTTTAGTCTGGAGAATACTTAGAGGGGATCTTGCCAATGCTTATAAATATCTAAAGGGTGGGTGTCAAGAGGATCAGGTCAGACTCTTCTCAGTGGTGCCCAGTGACATGACAAGAAGCAGCAGCCCCAAGCTTGAACACAGAAAATTCCATCTGGACATGAAGAAAAACTTCTTTAAGGGTGACAGAGCACTAGAGCGGGTTGCCTGGAAAGACTGTGGCTTCTCCTTCTCTGGAGATATTAAAAAACCAATGCAATCCTGTCCAACCTGCTGTAGGTGAACCTGTTTAAACCTGCACAGGAATTGGAATAGTTAATCTTACCAGTCTGTGATCCTGTGACCCCAGTATACTTCCCATAAGGTACTGCACAGGATTCAGCCAATGAGAAAATCAGAAAAGCATTTAGGCATCACAGGGAATTTTAGGTGCTATTATTCTTGCTTCTGCTTTCATCAGGTGCACAGATGTCGTGGTTTCAGCCAAATCCACCAAAACCCGAGTGACAGATGTCCCCCCCTCCCCCCTTTTTGGTCAGAGAGGAGAGGAAGGAGTTAAAGAGATTCAAGAGTTTAGAACAAACTAAACTACTTTAATGAAAATATAAGTAATATAATAAAAAGGAAAATTAGGAAAAAGGGAGTATACAGTATATACAAAACCGTATCAAGCTCCCAGGATGACGACCACGTCACCAGCAGGCTTCAGGAAAAATCCCAAACTGGACACGGTGATCGACAGGAGCCGGATTCCAGATCTGGAGTCTGGAACGCTCGGATCAGGATCAAAGGCAGACGAACAGGCAGAGTCCTCCTTGGATGTCAGCCATCGAAGAAAGGGTGAAGGGGCCGAAAAGGGGAAAAAAAGGGAGTTGACCTGTTGATCCTTCAGCTTTTATACAGGGCATGATGCAGATGGGATGGAATACCCCTGTTGGTCCGTTCTGGGTCACCTGTCCTGTCCGCTCCTCCTTGAAGGTGGGACCCTCCAACAGGCAAATGTTGAAAATTATCTGACCTTGGTTCTTCCAGCAATAAGTCTAAACAAGGGCCTCTCTGCATACCATCCCTTGGTATAATCAGGTCTTATCACTGTGAGACGGAACAGCTCTGAACAATGTACTGTTAATTTCAGAGTTTAGCTCGTTAGAAGAGACCCAGCTAAGAAAGTAAAACTGTAAAACAGAAAATTGGTTCGTTTTACCTCAAACCAGGACAACAGAATAAGGTGAGAAGAGTAAGCTGTTGTCTGCATTTTCTGTTCTCCTTAGTATGGACTAAATGCTTTATGTCTCAAGCTTAATTGTTTTGGATTTCAAAGATCTTAGCGAATGTATTTTCCTTTGAAACTTTTCACCTTATAACAATGATAAACTGCTCATGTATTTAATTAGCTTTTATACATATGTGATTTCTTTGGAAAGCTTTTTATCTTTTGTGAATTGAAGCAAGGAGGCATTTGGTAAAGCAGTGCCTGAGAGAAAGAGCTGATCAAAAGTTCCAAATAGATCAAATATTCTCTAATAATAAAAAAACCCACAACACATTAAGTAAAGCTAAGTGGTTGTCTTCACCACCCTATGAAATGTTTATCCTTGCAAGGGGAAAAAACTTCCCCCTCAAAGCAAACTTTATCATCAAATTTACCAGAAAGTGCTGTCATGTAGTTCTAGTGTGCCAAATGTGATCAAGTATGCATATGTCCTGGTTTGAGGTAAAATGAACCAATTTTCTGTTTTACAATTTTACTTTCTTAGCTTGGCCTCTTCTAACTAACTAAACTCTGAAATTAACAGCACATTGTTCAGAACTGTTTCATCTCCCAGTGATAAGACCCGATTATATCAAGGAGTGGTATGCAGAAAGGCCCTTGCTTATACTTATTGCTATAACAACCAAGGTCAGCTAATTTCGATATTTGCCCCATTGGAGGGTCAGAAATGGAAAAAGCGTAAAGAGGTCCCACCTGCAACGAGGAAGAAACAGGTGACCNTTTTCTAATTTTTTTTTATTATTTATTATATTATTATTATTTATATTTTCATTAAAGTAGCTTAGTATTTTCCTAAACTCTTGAATCTCTTTAATTTCTTCCTCTCCTCTCTTTTTCCTAAGGGGGGGTTAAAGGGGGGCGGACACATCTGTCAATCTGGTTTTGGTAAATTTGACTGAAACCACGACACCTTAGTTGCTATGTATCCAAGTATGGAATATAACTCTGGTAGTCTAAGTGGAAGATGAGTGTTCAGACTGGATTTATTTTAGAATGATAATACCTTCTTCTTTCTCACCCTGCTACCTTAACTCTTAATATACTTTCTAAAAAACAATGACAAGTCAGTGTTTTCCCATTATCCATGATAAATGATATAATATATGAACTAAATTAAAATTTAAACATCACAACAGAAAAATAGTTTTTTTAAAAATGAAACTCTGAGTATTCTAATTCTTAGATTGGCATTCTTCTTGTACTGCAGATATCTTAATTATGTGCAGTTGTGCAGTTGCATTAAATTTTGGTTTTGTGGAGGCACATGGATTTGAAGTGTATTCCTCCTTTGATGTTCCTGATATTAAGATCTTGATTGTTTGAAAGGGTTCTTAAGCATGTATTTTTCTGTTGAAATGAAACATAGCATATCCATTGTAGATCCATTAAAACATTGAGCAGAAATATCAGCAGAACTTGTCTGTGTGTGTTTTTTTTTTTTTTTCCCTTATACTACTTAATTAGACAGTTATCTCCCCCAGGTTTGATCGGATTAACTGGCTACTGATAGACATTATGAGAGGATAAGAAAAGACAGATGCACTGATTAGGAAGTTAGACATTACACGGTGACATTGCCACAGACATCTCTCACCTAACTGAACTTTCGAAATTCATCAGGAATATCTCATTGATATGTCAGTTGGGTGTTTTCATGTTCAAATACAACATGCTACAGGCAGTCCACAATATTTTGAGCACCTAGCTATAGCTAAAAGAAAACTCACATCCTGCACAAAATGACACTGAAGTTGTCACTCCTTAGGTTAACAATGACAGTGGGTATTTAACTACATGAATTTTTCTGGCTTACCATCTGTCATCAGGTTTTGTGCTTTCACTGGCACATAAAAGCTGATTAGTCCACATCAGCAAATGCTGCTTTGAAGAACAAATTAAAATACACCAAAAGTTATGCAGTTCTTTAATTGCCTCCCTGGAATGCATCCAAATTAAAATATGTTTGCCTGGATAAAAAGAGTATAACAACGCTCCAAGGGACAACCATCGCGGTCTCTGTGCTATTTACATAGGGTCACAGGGCCTGGTTCTATTGTGACAAGGTAATGCTGCTTAGCACTGAATTGTATCTCAACGTATTGTTAACAATAAAACAATATAGTATTTACAAATGCAAGCACTCATGCATCCCAATTTCTTCCCCTGCACTTATGCACATATTTAGGAATCAATACGTGCAACAGCTTTGTAGTTCTTCTAAGTACTTATCTGTAAATACCTTTCAGTGCAGAAACAAATTTATGAAGAGATGAGCATAGACTGGAGGGCCAAAACACTTCTTTTCTAAGAAGTCTTCTTTTCTATCTTCTATAGATTCTATGCTTATGAATTTCTTACTGAATGGTTTTCACTATATTTAAGCACAATGGATCCAGTTCATTTACTGATACGAGCAAGATTATTCATATACTTTTAAGGACTTTACACTTAATTTTTTAAAGTGTAATATTGACCAAGTAGATCCAAAGATCCTAAGGCAGACCAGTAATAAAATACAAGGCAAATAAGGAATTTAGGCTAAATGTTACACTTTTTAATTAGTTAGTTGAGCAATATCTTACATAAATTATGTGTGCATATATTTTAAATAGTAAGCACACAAGATTTCTATGGAGAAAGGCATAATACAGTCATAATATACATCTAATTAATGACAGAAAAATGCTATGGTGTTGGAAGAGACCTCTGGAGATCATCTAGTCCAACCCCCTTGCCAAAGCAGGTCCACCTAGAGCAGGTTGCACAGGAATGTGTCCAGGGTTTTGAATGCCACCAGTGATGGAGACTCCACCACCTCTTTGGGCAGCTTATTCCAGTGCTCTGTCACCCTCACGTAAAAAAGTTCCTCCTTATGTTTAGATGGAACTTCTTACATACAAATTTATGCCCATTTCCTCCTGTCCTCTCACTGGGCACCACTGAAAAAAAGACTGGCCCCTTCCTTTTGACACCCACCCTTTAAGTAATTTTAAGCATTGATAAAATCCCCTTCCAGTCTTCTGTTCTCTAGACTGGAAAGACCCAATTTCCTCAGCCTTTCCTCATAAAGGAGATGTTCCAGGCCCGTAATCATCTTTGTAGTCCTTTGCTGTACCCTCTCCAGTAGTTCCCTGTCCTTCTTGAATTGAGAAGCCCAGACCGGAGACAGTGCTCTAGATGGGGCCTTACCAGGGCAGAGTAGAGGGGCAGGATAACCTCCTTTGACCTGCTGGTCACACTCTTTTTTTCTGCCATCTCTTTCGTTTTGTTCTAAAATCTAGCAGTGGTATTAATCTTTTTTTTTATTTTCCATTTTATCCCAGCAGCTTGAAATCACCATTGTAGTTGCATAACTGGGCTTCCATTTTAGAAAGCAAGTTTTTGAGAATGCGATTGCCTTTGTTTTACCATGCAAGTATGGAAAATTTGAAATTATTGTCCTGATATTCTTTTTTTCAGTTTGTTAAAGACATAAATAAATAGTTGAAATCAGCCCAGAAATTAATCTAGAACTCATTTAATTCCAAGTAGGGAGACAGAAATTTTACAAATAGTGGAACCTATCCAGACCAAGAAGTAGACATACACACACACACATATGAATTATGTGTGTGTGTGTATTTCTTCCCCTCCCCCAAGATATTAGATACTTGTCATTCCAACACATCCAGAATGTCATTGTATATTTATATGAATGTTGGCACCTCTGCAGTTTGCCTTGTTATGCTTTTATTGGTTCACAGCAGAAATACTTCAATTCCTCATAACCACTAAGACAAAATATTTCAAGAGCAGGGCTTTCAGCACTTAGCTGCTGTTTGCAGTCAGTGCAGAAAGCAGTACCACACCTGGTCTGCAACTGCAACACAATGATCAGGCATATGTTCCATGTAAATACTTAGTATTTTACACTGACTCTCTATACAAAATACTTGATTTCATGTCAAGGTGGCTTTACTTAAATTTCTGGTCCTTTAGAGGATAAATTTTGACTATATTCCAGGTCTTCTCTTTGAGCAATGTTTTGACAAGTATCTGTGCTTACAAACACCACTTGATGAAATACTGTATCCATGCCATTTAGGTGTCAGGCACTCCTACTTTTTTCAACTAGCTTCAAGGGCATAGAATTTGCTTGGCTTTAGTATGTACACCAATTAATTCTTCCTTTTTTCCCTCCTCCTTTCTTCTTTCCTTGATCATTCCTTTCTTTCTGTATGTGCACGGTTTTAAATATTCATCTAAGAATTCTTATATTAACTGATTTCAACCTTTGCATTTCAGTGTCAATGGGAGGCTGTGTGCAAGATGCAAACATTGTAGGGGGTTCAAGATTGTATTAGAAACAGATTTTTGACTACGCTGTGGTGGTCATGATATGGATGACCACTAATGAAGCATTATATAAGCAAAAGTATTATGGTAATCTTTATTATACCAAAAAACCTTCTACCAGTTGACTTTTCCTGGCTCTTTCTTGTTTTATGACACTGTGCAGACTTGAAATTTCATTGGTTCACATCAACCTCTTGAAATTAATTTCTATGTGAATAAAATAACATACTTTAAATTTAAAAGATGCAATTAACTCTTTACTGATAATAAGTATTTCCTTATCTCGTAATAAGTATTTCCTTATCTCCTAATAAATAAATATCTCCTATATTTTATAATAAATAATAAATAATCTAATTTTTATAATCTATTTTATAATAAATAATAAATATCTCCTATATTTTCTGTTGCAGATTACTGCTAGTCAAATTCAGATTAGTTCTCATTACTAGTTGGGCTGTGAAAGATGCTCGTTTAGCACCATATGTTCAAGAAGACTTAAGTCTTAAGATTAAATCCTGCTGCCTCCTCTTGGCCAGCAGCTCATTAAAACAGACCTTGTTTGCATGCATCACCAAGTGCTCTTGACAGAAATGGTGCAGTAGCATTCAGTGGCTTGTCTGCCAGAAACTCAAAATAAACAATTTCATTTCTCCTGGTAAATACAACCCATCCATCTGCACAGCAGCCACAGCAGTTCATTTCAGGAGCTTCTTGAACACTGCCTGTGTACTGTCTTATGCAGGGAGGCAGCTCAAGGACTCAGACATCTATTATCAAACTGACTTTATAAGTGTCCTTTCAGCTCAGCATTTTGTTATTCTGTGGTCTTAAAGATTTATTTTAATTAATGAAACAAATTATTATTAGCCTGGAAATCACCTCTGATATTTGCAGGGATGACATGACTATAAGCTCTATGTTCCATCTTCCACGCAGTGCATCCTTTCCTTCAGAAGTTATGAGAGATCACCTGAATTATCCAAGTGATGACAAAGGTAGGAAGGTAATATTTGTCAGTTTCTCAATATTTCACAGGTATGACAGTTTTTCATTCAGCTCTACAGCCTACAATAAATTGGAAGGACATGTACCTTGTGATAGAAGACACTGTTTAGAAACAGTGCGTAGTGAATTTACATAAATTCAAGAAGCCATGAGAGTTTTCAGTCAGTTAGTAATGCTGGGTATCAAAATTTAGAACATCTGTTTACAGACTCATTGGGCCCTTTGATTTTATTGCAATATTACAAGAAGACTGGTCACTTGGGAGCTTGGCCTCACCTCTATGGCCTGCCAAGATCATGGAGCAGATCCTCCTGAAAACTGTGCTAAGGCACATGAAAATAAGGAGGTCATTGGTGACAGCCAACATGTCTTTACTAAGGGCAAATCTTGCCTGACAAATTTGATAGCCTTCTACAATGATGTTACAGCATTGGTGGATAATGGGAGAGCAACTGACTTTATTTATATGGACTTGTGCAAAATATTTGACACTATCCCACACAACAACCTTGTCTCTAATTTGGAGAGACACGGATTTGATAGATGAATCACTCAATGCATAAGAAGTTGGCTGGATGGCTACACTCAAAAGAGTTGCAGTCAACAGGTTGATGTCCAAGTGGAAACCAGTGATGAATGGCACTTCTCAGAGGTCAGTACTAGCACCAGTACTATTTAACATCTTTGTTGGTGACATGGACAGTGGGACCGAATGCATCCTCAACAAGTTTACTGATGACACCAAGCTGTATGATGAGGTCAACATGCTAAAGAGAAAGGATACAATCCAGAAGCACCTTGACAGACTTGAGAGGTTTAGCCATGTGAATATCATGAAGTTAAATGAGGCCAAATGCAAGGTCCTGCACCTGGGTAAGGGCAATCCCAAGCATGAATATAGGCTGGGCAGAAAATAGATTAAGAACAACCCTGAGGAGAAGCTCAATGTGAGCTGGCAATGTGGATTTACAGCTAAGAAAACCAACTGCATCCTGGGCTGCATCAAAAGAAGCCTGGCCAGCAGGTTGAGGAAGGTGATTCTCTCTCTCTACTCAACTCTGATGAGTCCCCACCTGTAGTACTGCATTCAGCTTTGGGACCCCCAACACAAGAAGGACCTGTTGGAGCAAGTCCAGAGGAGAGCCACAAAGATGATCAGTGGGATAGAGCACCTCTCCTGTGAAGACAGGCTGAATGAGTTTGGGTTTTTCAGCCTGGAGAAGATTCTGGAGGGCCTTATAGCAGTCTTCCAGTGCTTGAAGGGGGCCCTAAAGACAAGGTGGAGGACTCTTTACCGGTAACAATATGACAAAGAGTAAATGAAAGTGGGTAGATTTAGATTTGATGTTAGGAAGAAATTCTTTACTGGCAGAGTGGTGAGACACCAGAACAGGTAGTCCAGAGAAGCTGTGGATGCCTCATCTCTGTAAATATTGAAAGCCAGGTTGCATGGGGCTCTGAGCAACTTGGCCTAGTGGAAGGAGAGGGGGTTGGAACTAGATGATCTTTAAAGTCCCTTCCAACTCTAAGCATTCTATGGTTCTATGTTGATTACGCAGTACAAAATGTTGACCAATGCTGGAAGAAAATATTTTAGGATGCCAGTTTGCTTCAAGAACCTATAAAACCATGTTGGAACAAACCCCAGACACGTAATAGAATAATCAGGAGGCAATCTCCACTGAATAGAGAGCGTGAACTAACTTATTTGGTGATATAATGTCCTACCCCTTGTCTGATGATGCGAATTACAACATATCTGGCAGAAACTCATGTTGTTTAACTTGTAAATTGTCTGAAGCAATAAAAAAGGCCATACTTTCTTCTCCAACTGTTTGTCCCTGTGCAGTTATTTTACTACCTGAGATATCTTTCTTGAAGAGTTCTGTACAATCTCCTTCTCACATTTTGCTTCTTCAGGGAATTTGTAGGGTTGAGGTAAGAAGGTCTGTGAGGCAAGAAACACTACGATATTTCTTCAATGTGCACGGAGTTCCCTGATCTGCACTGCTATCACACATGATCCCTTTTGAATTCCCTAAACATTTACTAGTATGTGAATATATTGAAAAGCAGTCCATGCCTGACTCATATAATCCAGATAGGTTAAGGTATGTCTAAAAAAAAAAAAAAAGGCAGCTCATAACTTCATGGCAAAGTAAGCAGACGTGCTCATATACCTAGTGGGCATTAGGAAGATAGGAGGGGTGTCTGACTGTGGCCAAAGCAGCTGGTTTACATTCTGTGCAATGTTTTTCCTTCATTTAAAAAAGTCCTCCTAAAACCAAATCAAGAGTAGTTTGCTGATGAGAGGCGAGTATCCTGCCCATATGGCATCACTTCATGTTATCCATAACATTGTTATGCCACCATAAAATAACCCATTTGGCTTATAAATAACTGTTTGTGCAGTTATATTTACTTCAAAGGCTTCAGGCCTTCTGATACACAGAGACCAGAGGTTTGCAAACCTCGCTGAACCAAAGCAGATGGCTAACCTCTAGCCAAAGCAAAAAAAGGAGTGGTAACTACCAGATTCAACTGATTTTAATAGGACCTATTTCCCTGAAAACTCATGCTTTGCTTAGAAATTGTGTTGCAAGGATCTTTTATTATCTTATTTGCACTCTTGCAGTACTTAAGAAAACTTGCAAATAGATTCAGTTTTTCACAGCATGACTCCCACTATTCTACATAAAAAGCAGGGGTATTCAAACTATTTTAGTTTTCCTTTTTCTTTACTTTTCTTCTTGATACGGTGTACCATTTAATAAGCTAAATACTATTTCTTATTTTGTTGCCTAGGTAAACCACTTTTATTGGATCTGGCTGAGGGGAAGTTTATTTTCCCCATAGCAGTCCTCATAGTGCTGTGCTTTGTATTGGTCACTAGAAAGGTCTTGGTAACACAGCAGTATTTTGGCTACTGCTGAGCAATGCTTACACAGTATCATGGCTGTCCCTCCAACATTCCCTTCCCTCACTAGTATGCTGGGTGTGGTCAAGATCTCAGGAAGGGACATAGACAGCTGATCCAAAGGGATATTCCATACCATATGGTGTCCACTCAGCAATAAAAGCTAAGAGAAGAGAGGACAAAGAGGGCCATTTCTTGCTACAACTTTTGTCTTCCAGAGCAACTGCTACACATACTAAAGGCCTGCTTTACAGGAAGTGCCTGGACATTGACTGCTGATGGGACATAGAGAATAAAATCTTTTGTTTGCCTTTGCTTCCATGTGTAGTCTTCATTTCTGCTTTATTAAAACTGTCTTGGTCTTGATCCATGAGTTCTTTTCCATCTTACTTTCTCCCCTCCTGTCCTCCTGAGGGAGGTGATAGAATGGTTTGGTGAACACCTGGCATCCAGCCAAGGTCAACCCATTACACCACTGAAAACATATTAACACGCATTAGTCAACTAGATGACCTGTTAATATGGTACTGCTGTGACTCAAGTCTGTAATAATAATATGGTCGTATATTCACATATTCTTGTTGATAAATTAACTTGCAAAAACCGTTTGTTCCCTTGCACAATTAGTGCTTAGCTGAAAACATCTGACAATCTTTTTTCCAAAAGATGTATTGTCATTGAAACTGCAACAATTGAATATTTTGGTTTAAGTTACATTTGTGTACCTGAAAAGATTTTTTTCCTTCTAAGAAAATGTCATTTATTTCCCCTGCTGCCCCACAATTTCCTCTGCAGCAAAAACTGAAATTATTGGCAGGTACCACTTAATTTTAAGAAATTATGGGTTATAAAAGGGACATCAAGAACATATTCAAATATCCCAATAGATTATTCAGCCCCAAGTCAAGTAGTACTTTTACCTCAGTACAATCCAGGATTTCACCGGGACAAATCAGTTTAAGAATCCTTAGCAGTGTAGCTGATAGAAGATATTCATAGAATATTAAAAAATTAGAGGGAGAGAATATAAAGAATTATATATAAGTAATTATATATAAATGTACCTGTTGGACATGTAAACCTTCGTGACAGCATGTAAACATAGGATACTATTAAAAACTCTCTCCTCATCTTACTAATATTAGTCATCTAAATTTATTAGACTGAAACAAATTTCATGTCTACAAACAGTTGCTATTTGTTTGTCACTTCTTTAGACAGAGCTGTGCACATCATTGTGGATGATTATGTAGTTTGTGTATTGTGGAGTATTGGTAGTTCATGTGACATTCTTGTGATGTTGAACTGTCACAGAATTGTCATGGTTGGAAAGGACCTCTGACATCACTAAGCCCAATCATACACACACAAAATCCCCTACAATCTCAGCCACTAGAGCATGCCCTGAAGTGCACATCTACACATTTCTTATATACCTCAAGGAATGCTGATTCAACCACTTTCCTGGGCAGGCTGTTGCAATGCTCGACCCCTCTTTCAGTAAAGGAATTCTTCCTAATGTCTAATCTAAACCTCCCCTGCCCCAACCTCAGACCATTTCCTCTGGTCTTGTCACTATTCCCTTGGAAGAAGAGGCCAACACCCACTTCTCTACAACATCCTTTCACATAGCTGTAGAGGGCAATGAGTCTCTAAATCAGCTTCCTCTTCTCCAAACTAAACATGACCAGTTCCCTCAGTCTCTCCTCATATGACTTTTCCTCTAGACCCCTCATCAGGTTGGTGCTCTCCTCTGGATGTGCTCCAGCACTTCCATGTCCTTCTTGCAACTGAACACAGGACTCAAGATGAGGCCTCACCAGTGCCAAGTACAGAGGCACGATCACTTCTATACTCCTGCAGGGCATGCTATTCCTGATACAGGCTAGCATGCTGTTAGCCTTCTTGGCCACCTGGGCAAACTGCTGGCTTATGTTACACTGTCTGTCCACTAACACTCCCAGGTCCTTTTCTGCTGGGCAGCTTTCCAGCCACTCTTCCCCAAGCCCCAAGCATTGCTTGGGGTTGTTTTGACCAAAATGCAGAACCCAGCACTTGGCCTTATTGAACCTCATACAATTGCCCTTGACCCATTGATCTAATCTGTCCAGGTCCCAGGGTAAATCCCACGTAGCCCCACAGATTTATGCATGTTTAGGTGTAGAAGCAGATCATTAACTACTTCCCCATGGATTATGGGAGCATGGTTCTGTTCTCCATCCTTATTTTCCAGCTCAGGAGGCTGGAAACCCTGGCAGTAGCTCATCTGACTATTAAAGACAGAGGGAAAAAAGGCATTAAGTATCTCAGTCTTCTCCTTGTCCTTGCTGGCAATGTTCCCCCTCACATCCAGTAGGGGACAGAGACTTTCCCTGGCTCTCTTTTTATTGTTGATATATTTATAAAAACTTTTCTTGTTGTCCCTTATGTCAGTGGCCAAGTTGAGCTCCAGCTGGGTTTTCGCCTTCCTAATTTTCTCTCTGTATAACCTAATGAGATCTCTGTACTTTTGAGTTGCCTGCCCATTCTTCTAAAGGTTGTAAACCATCCTGTTTTTCCTAAGTCCCATCAAAAGCTCCTTGTTCAACCAGGCCAGCCATTTTCCCCACCTTTAATCTTCTGACACTTGGGGACAACCTGCAACTGGGCATTTAAGACTTCCTTCTTAAAGAACATCCAGCCTTCCTGGACCCCTTTGCCCTTCAGGACTATCTCCCAAGGGACTCTCTCAACGAGTGTTCTGAACAGGCCAAAGTCCAGCCTCCAGAAGTCCAAGGTGGAAGTTTTGCTAACCCTGCCTTACACCACTAAGAATTGAAAACTTGACCATTTCATGAGCACTAAGCCTAAGACTGCCTCCGACCACCCTATCTTCTACTGGCCTTTCTCTGTTTGTGAATGGTAGGTCGAGCAAGGCATGTCCCCTGTAGGCTCACCTGCCAGTTGTCAGGAAGTTATCTTCTATACACTCAAGGAACCTCCTAGCCTGCCTCCTCTCTGCAGTGTTGTATTTCCAGCAGATGTCTGGTAGGTTGAAATCCCCAACCAGAATGAGGGCTGGTGATTGCAAGACTTCAGCCGGCTGCTTGCAGAATACTTATCTGCCTCCTCATCCTGGTTGGGTGGTCTATAGCAGATTCCCAGCACAAAATCTCCCTTATTTACCTTTCTTTTCATCCTTACTCATAAACGCTCAACTTTATCATCACTAAACACTCAACTTTATCATCGCTGGAATCAAGCTGTATACAATCAAAACACTCCCTAATGGATAGAGCCACACTCCCACCTCTTCTTCCTTGCCTATTCCTTCTGAAGAGTTTATAGCCATTCATTGCAACATTCCAGTCGTGACAGTCATTCCACCACATTTTGATGGCAGCTACATCATAGTTGTCCTGCTGCACAATGGCTTCCAGCTCTCCTGTTTGTTGCCCACACTATGTGCATAAGTGTAGATGCACTTGAGCTGGGCTACCAATTTCACGCCCATCCTTGGCCCTTTACTCTTACTCATTACTGACACGCCTGGTTTTCTCCTTTTCCTCCTTCAATTCTAGTTTAAAGCCCTGTCCATGAGCCTTGCTAACTCTTGCCCTAATAACTTCTTTCCCCTGCAGGACAGGATTTTCCCATCCATTGCAAGCATGTTTGGTGTCCTGTAAATCAAACCATGGCCAAAAAAACCAAAGCCCTGCTGGTAGAATCAGTTTTGGAGTCAAGCGTTGATCTGCCTGGTGTTTGTGTTCCCCATTCATCATTCCCCTGGACTGGAGGGGACTGGAGGGACAGAGGAGAACACAATTTGTGCTCCCGAACCCTTGATCAGTCATCCCAAGGCCCTGTGGGACTAAGCTGGTGCTAACCACTTATCCTGGTAAGCTAGAGAAAATAATGTTGGATGGGAGAAATAATCTAGACATGCTAATAGTCTACTGGGTTCTCACAGTGCTTCTATATTAGTCACAGGTAAAGCAGGCACAATATTAAGTTCTGACATGCATTTGAGAAGGTCTGCACTTCTGTACTGCATTTCAGTAGAAATCTTCTCATCCTTAGGACAGATACCTAATAGCCCTACACAGCTGACTCCACGTTCTGAGGCACACAAATCAGATATGACAGCCCTTGCTTCCATGACTTCCACTCCTTTTTTTGCCCTGCTGCTATGGAAAAGCCCAAAATCCTTGGAGCAACGATCAACACCAGAAAGTTTGGAGCTTAGCTCCAGATTCCCAGTAATGATACTGGGGTAACGAAGACAAAACTCTCTGAAAGCTTTGCAGGAATCAGTGGTAATAGGGCTTTCAAGCTGAACTGAAGTAGGAAGTGAGCTCCCAGAGTAACTGACAAAAATCTTGAATTCATATATTTTCTAGTCCCTTATCCCTGACCAAATCCATTTGATAAATCAGTATTTTCAGAATGAAACCCTACATTATCTTCAACCAGCTGTGGTTCATATGTACATATTTTTGAGTACTTCTCAACAGTGAATTGCATACTAGGTACATTTAAATTTCTCTCTTAAGAATGAGGCCAGTTTTCTTACAGAGTTGGATAGCTGGATGTCTATTTGGCACATTTCAGATAAAGCTGAAGGAAATTAATGAGGTCTTGGAAGCAGTGATCATGCTCTGTCCAGGCTAATAAACCCCACTTCTCAACAGGATTAAACAGCCATGGAGAGTTATTCTAACATGGCTATACTGTTTGAAGGACCTCGTCTAGTTTATCTAAATCTAGTTTGGGCATAGCTACATGGCACTGCAGTATCACCATTAAACTCAGTCATGATTTGCAGACTGCTTAGTCCAAAGAAGCATACACTGTTTTTCAGAGAGAGTTACTGACAAAACCACTATTATTGTGTTATGTTTTTAAGCTTAATCATCAAAATAATCATTCCCTTCAGCACAAAGAACCTTGTTAGACCTGTCATACTTAAAATCATACTTCCACCCCTGTGCTATTACAACTTCTTATCAGAAGCTTCTCAAAGCAGCTTTGCAGTGGGTGTGAGTGTGCTTCATAATGAAAGGACCTATTTCTACATGCCTTCAATGCATTTTGACAGCTTACGACTGTTATATTAATTTAGACAACAATATCTACTTGTTCTTTACACCAAAAATGAACAAGAAACAGCAGAAAAATGCCTAAGATGATCTCCTGTTTGAAACCATATTTTAACCAGGGAAGCTTTTTCACTTTCCCAGAGTAACTAAACAAGTGAAGATCATCCTTGTTTTACATGAACATGCCAAACCAGGAAGAACTACCCAGCCTCATACCTTGAGCATCAGGTACATGGATTGGCCTCCAATTTTGGAGTTCTCTGAGGCAAGGAATATCCCTCCCTGACCTGTGCAGCCAGCACCACAGCTTCTTTGCTGCTCAAAATGCAGCAGTGTGCCTCTCAATGTACACACAGGGCCACAAAGCTGTGGGAGAAGACACGGCACTCTATGTTAGTGACAGTGTGTCTTGTCTTTGTGTCATACATTGGGCTCTGAGAAGACTTCTATTTATGGCCAGGTGCCTGAGCTTCAGTAAGGGCAGGTTGACAACACTGCATGACAAAGAGCACAACACCATCTGACACTGGCAAGAAACATGAGATATCTGACTCCAAGACATGCCAAAGACACACAATACTGGTGAAGAAGGTAATAGCTGGAAACTAAAAATCAATGTTTTTCTTAAAATTTCTCATTGTTTCAAGAAAACCTGAAGCTTATATATCTTATATCTCTTTCTAATGTCAACATACTATTTAGTATAGTTCAAAATCCATTATGGTCACTCAAAACTAGCACTGAGCTTAAAAAATATTTTATGTGGAAAAAAACCCAACAAACAGAATCACAGAATCACCTAGGTTGGAAGGGACCTCTTAAGATCATCTAGTCCAACTAATGAAAAAAAAAAAAACAAAACCCAACAAACAAACAAAAAAACCACACCACACCATACACACCACACTACCAAACCCTAATCCATATCCCTGAGAACCATGTCAACTTCTCTCCTAAATACCTCTGGGGATGGTGCCTCAATCACNNNNTCTGCAAATTTGCTGAGGGTGCATTCGATCCCCTCATCCAGATCATTAATAAAGATGTTGAAGAGAACCGGCCCCAGCACCAAGCCCTGTGGGACATCACTCGTCCCAGTCGGCAACTGGACTTCACTCCATTCACCACCACTCTCTGGGCCCAACCCCCCAGCCAGTTTTTCACCCAGTGGAGAGTATTCCCATCTAAGCCATGGGCAGCCAGTTTCTCCAAAAGGATACTGTGGGACACTGTATCAAAGGCCTTGCTACAATCTAGGTAAATAACATCCACAGCCTTTCCGTCATCCACGAAGCGAGTCACTTTGTCATAGAAGGAGATCAGGTTTGTCAAGCAGGACCTGCCCCTCATGAACTCGTGCTGGCTGGGCTTGGTCACCTGGGCGTCCTTCATGCATTACATAATGGCACTCAGGATGACCAAACCAAACAAAAAAAAACCCTTCAATCAAAACTTAGTGCCACTATAATAACATTTCATTTCTGGTCAGAATTTTTTTTTGTTTTAATTGTCAATTCTTACCAAAACTCATAATTTTACAGATTAATCTGATCAATGCTTTTTAAAAGAAATTACAATTATTTGAGGTCAGTTTTCCTGGGGTGAATGTGGTTTAAGATACCATAAGAGACCACCATGGTTGAGCCGTGACCTGCTGGTACGACTAAAAGGCAAGATGGCGTTACACAAGAAATGGAAAGAGGGACAGGCATCCTGGGAGGAATATAGGGACATTGCCCAGCTGTGTAGGGATGAAGTCAGAAAGGCCAAAGAGCAACTAGAAATGAATTTGGCAAGGGCTGTAAAGAAAAAACAGAAAGGCTTTTACAGGTACATTAACCAGAAAAGGAAAGTTAAAGAAAATGTACCCCCCCGATGAGCAATAGTGGGGAACTTGTGTCAACAGATGAGGAGAAGGCGGAAGTTCTTAAAAACTTTTTTACCTCAGTCTTCACTGACAACCCCTTTCCTCCTAGCCCTTGTGCTGATGGCCCACAGGTCAGAGGCCAAGGTGACAAAGTCGGTCTCACTGTAAGTGAAGAAAAGGTGCGGGATCAACTAAGGAAATTCAAGGTATACAAGTCCATGGGACCTGATGG
>VZRU01016624.1:128922-142927 GCA_013398155.1 Pedionomus torquatus | reverse complement strand
CCCCTGCACACTCTCTCCTCCCCGGTCTGCTCTCGAAACAACTGCAAAACGTCAAGAGAGATGCTAGGGTCCACCTTGCTGGGAAGGTGCAAGCTAAGAGGATTTACATAAAGTCTTCTCTACCAGATTTAAAAACAAAAATTAAAAAATTATTCAAATGAAGTGGTGGAGTTTGTAGGCTGTAGAAAATTTTATTTGTATGGAATTGTTTATTCTGAAAAAAAACCCAAAAAACAATTAAGTGCAACTCAGTTGTGTAGTTGGGTGAGTTTCGGGCTTGTAAATCAATGCAGTGCTTACTAAATTAAGTACTTACCGTTTTATTTAAAGCTCTCAGTACTCATGAAGTTCTGCAGTGACTGACATCCAGTAACTTGATGGAACTTTATCTTAAAAGCTTTTAACAGGTGCATTTCAGTATTGTACCTTAACTCTTGTTTATTGCTTGCTTGGGAATGCATTTTCTTGTAAATAGATAAAGCATGCAAAGAAGAAACTTCCAAACTGTATCATTTGATATGCAACTCTGATGATGTTAGGGGAAAAAAAATTAGCGAGAACCTTCTAGTGGGTACCAGGAATTAATGCACTTTTTCTAATCCATGTATAGATTATTAATGAAACAAATACACCAACTGTAAAAGCATGATGTGAATCGGTATCTGTGAATACATCTGTGGAGCTTTTTCTATGGTCACTGTTACTTGAAGCTCTCGAGCGTCGCTCAAATTTTATGAATTACTGGCTAATTTCCTTTGCTTTCAAGAGTGACAGTTCTTTCTCCTAGATAGGTGCCTTTGGTAAGAGCTTATAAATATCAAATATTCCTTCAAGTATCAAAACGAAATATCATCTATTTTGGGCATAGGTATTGTTCAAATGCATTTTTCTGTCCTTGCAACTTCAGACGAAGCAAGTAGCACAAGTCGGTTCAGACTCATTTTCTATTGCTTTAAATTGGCGTTGTTTAATGGCAGTGATTTATTTTTTTTTAAATGTAGTTTTGTACATTTGCCCTCAAAAATAATTAAAAAAAAAAAAAGAATTGATACAAAGTACAATTAATATTTTGATAAACCAATGTATTTTACGATCTGTGTCGGTGAAGTGGTAGCCTATTTCTCCTGCTGTTATTTAAATATACGAGCAATATCTGGTTAACAGCGTATGAATTAAATTTGTGGCTTCTTAAAAAGCCGGCTGCCGGGCTGAGGTGTCAGCTGCCCGCCTTTTAAGAACAGCGTAAAAACCCCGGTGTGAAATAACTTATTACCGTGCAACTATGCAAACCCTTCAGTCTTGGTATACAGGTATTTCGGTACGAAGCTCAGATTCACAATAGCTCTGCAGTGTGCTTTGTCGTTTCGGAGGTTGTTCAGTTTGCACTTAACTTGTACGGTGCCAAGGGGAGTCGGGCGTCGTCCTTGCTTAAGATGCTCCTGTAATAGGACAGATGAAAATACGTGTACAAACCCAGCCGTTTCTTGGGGTTTGTTAACGGGTACTTTAAAACAACTACGGTAAAAGCAATTATCCGTGATACGTCAACGTAACGGCCGCGCAATAATAGAGCTGGTGTAAGGACGGGCGACGACTTCACTCGCCCCTCGCCAACCGACTGAGTATTTGTGTTGTGAGCAAGCGTAACTGTTGTATTCCACCTACCACTCTAAAGATGATGGTTATTTTTGTATCTTCAGAGAAATCGTCGTGATAGAATTTTATCAGAGACCCGGTGACGGCTGCTTTACGCTGATTGTTGCCATTTGCTTAACGTGTGTATTTATTAGGATGTAACGTGTCAGTGTTGTGTTGGATAGTGTTCTCCTACAGTGTTTGGCCAACAGTGAATGCCGCGGTGTTTTGTACAACTTAATCCTAAATCCCCTTCCATAAACAATGCTTGAAATCCGTTTCCCTTTCCTGTCGCACGACGGTGACGGTGGTTCTCAGAAGTCATTTAAAAAGTAGCTCCCAAAGTGCTTCAGGACTTGGTTAAAAAGTCTACGTTTAAAATAACATGTAAGGGTTCTTCTGAGGCACGGTTTGTCATCTTGCTCTGCTTTGACGCCTGCAATTTCAATTCATTTCCATTTTGGGTGCAGCTTCATTAGCCAGGCTGGTTTATTCATTTCGTTCCTCAATAAAACACGTGCAGTACTAAATGCCTCTAAAATGTCTTTTGTATCCATTAACCCCCCCCCAAAGTCCTTTGTGATGTGTCTAGGCTAAAACAGGGGGGGGGGAACCTTCGGAAAATTCCCCAAATCCTTCTTTATCCCAGGTAGCTCTATATTAGATCATCTGACTTTCTCAGTTTTATTCTCAGCCATAATATTGCCAATAATTTTGACATCCCGAAAGCGATCGGAAGTTCTGCACGACTGTTTTTAAATCCTTTTACTCGGGGTAATTTGCCTTTCAAGCGCAGGTGGCAATCCCCAGTGACGCGCCAGCTGTTTCTGAGCTGTTGACTGAGACGTCGCCGAAGACAAGCCCTGGCAAAATATTTGCAAAATTCCTGCTCTAGGATCCCAACTCTCATTATCCTGCCCTCGGCATTCTCCCCTGGGGTTTCTTCTGCTCTTGATGCATCTGCCTCATTTCTTCTTCACCTCATTTTCTCAAGAAGTTCATTAAAAGGAGTATCGTGAACCTGCAGAGGTAGAGGAATGGGGGTGACTGCACCTGTATTTTGAGGCTCAGCCTCTTTGTTTCCCTTTGAGCCTTAACTTTGAGCTTCGGGCAAGGTATCCCGAATGAAAAATCTCATACTTTTCTTTCTCTTTAGCAGCTGAACGTCCAAGAAGAACCATTCGTTCCTGGCATAGGATGAAGGCGAATGATGTTTTGGTAAGGAAATAAAAGAACATTTCGGTTTCGAGCTTCCCGATGTCATTGATGTCTAGGAGAGACGGTTGAAGGGAGAAGGTTCTGAAGGAAACGGAGGTGGACCCTTCTAACGGGTCAGCACTGGAAATCACCACGCTGGTAATGGAAATCATTGCTGATGGAGTCTGTCTGTCACCTTCTGGTCGTGTTTTATGGGTCCAGCTCTTAATTTCTTCCTGTTGCTGTAAAGAGAAAGGTGGTGGTAGTGAACCAGTGCAATCGCGTCCTATAGCATTTGCAATGGGTAAATGATGTGGGGTAAAACAGAAGATTGAATTTGAGGTTAAATCCGTGCCAGCTGATTTATGCATGGCTCGATCAGGCCCATAACTTCATGCTCCTTGGTTGTTTCCTTTTTTTTTCTTTCTTTTTTCCTGTTTTTGGCAAACATGCTGCAAAGACCTTGGCTTGAAATCAAGCAACGGAAGCCCACCAAGGAGGAGAGAAAGCAACCTCTTTTGGGGAGCGTAACATGGAGAAGATATTTCACATGTGCCTAAAAATAATATATATAAAAAAAAAAAAAAAAGACATGTCCTTAACAAGGGCTTTTGCTTTCTCGGTGGTGTTACGGTTTACGTCTTGTCACATCCTTGGAAAACCCTCGCTGTGCCACACGTCATCTGTCGCGTAGGCAAAGCTGGAAATTGGGCTTTGCCTTCCCAGCACCAGCTTAAATAGAAAAAGGGAACTATTAAGAGAATGGAAACGGGTGTGTTCGTGTTGCAGTTAATAATCTAATGCTTCTAATTATTTATATTTTTCAAAGTATTCACTAAATAGCTTTTTCTTTCCAATGATAGACTGGCAGAATAACAGATCTGCGTTTTCTAGTAATTAATGCATGAAAGCAGCTGAATAAATTAGCAGTGTTGCTCGAGTACTTACAGTGATGAAAATGTTAGATATCTCACGTTCCAGGATATTTCCCTGTTCTGGAAATTTTAGGTGTGCAAGAAACTGCTGTACCTTTGCAGGTCGAAGTTTTATTTCTTAGCTTAAAAAATTACTCTAGAAGAAAAACACAATATTTACCAGATTGCTTATAAATGTTATATTCACACTGTCGATTTAATTACTGTAAGTCCTTATGAATACAGAAGTCTTTGCTAAAGATGTAGTTGTATTTTTATAGCTCAAATCGACAATTGTGCTGTGAATTTGCATGATAGAATAGTGAATAAGCAACTTCCACCCCGACAGCCTGATTAGTTTCTTTGGCAAGAAATTTGGTCAGTGAATAGAAAGGACTGTATTTTAGTTGCTCTTGTTATTTCAGACATGGTTTGATGGCTCATTTTGGTTTTTTAATATATGCGGTATTGATTTTGAAACTTAGGTGCTGATTCCAAATGCAGCAATAACAGATTGTCAGGTTTGTAATGACTTGATCAAACTGTGTGTTTGAAATAAGGCTTCAAATACATATTTACATAGCGAAATATAGAGGCAGTGTTATTACTGGTGGTGTGACTTTTCTTACCATGAAGGAATCATAGAATGGTTTGGGTTGGAAGGGACCTCAGAGATCATCCAGTTCCAACCCCCTGCCCTGGGCAGGGACACCTCCCACCACACCAGGTTGCTCCAAGCCCCATCCAGCCTGGCCTTGAACCCCTCCAGGGATGGGGCGTCCTATTAAAGCAAAGCACTGCTGAAACAGAGAATAAAGGGTGAACTCCAGAATGAAAAAAACCTCAAAAATATACTGATGGCGAGCTCTTGTTCTTACAATTTTTTTTTTAATGCAGATACTTAGATTGGAAATTCAAAGGGAAGGAGGATTTTTCATCTTCTCATAGGCAGCTAGTGCCAACTTCTGAAATTTTAATAGTATGGAGTGATGTTTTTGGGGCTGTCCTGCTGATAATTTGGTTAGTTTGGTGTTGAGGTTATTTGCTATTTTTCTACATTTTTAGGACACCTAACACAGAAGGATGTTTGGCTTTACACAAGACCGATTGATCTGCCCTAGATTTTATCTTGGGACTGCTCTGCCTTAGTACCTGTCCACGTCCTGCTTCACATATTCCACTTGTTCTGGTAGAAATCTTGATCGGTGGCACAGCCCAGGGGTAGCTTTACATGAAATCGCGTGCATTTATGTAATAAAGAGCTCATTTGTCAAATTGACACTCTCAAACAGGCATTTTAACAGAACGCAGTGTATACTTTGTGCTGGCAATGTAAAAGCGTCAAGTAAGAGCAGCAAATATTAGAATAAGATCCCATTTATTGCAAGAATGCTGCAAGCACTGACACAGCTTTGGGGCAGCTGAGCAATTTAAGCTTGTTCTGCAGAAAGAAAAAGAAGTAGCTGCTACATTGACAGTTTTCTTCGTCACGTCGATGTCTTCGTTCCTTCTCCTTAAGGGCTTATGAGCAAACAGTAACCAAATCCTGCAGATACTCGTAGATTTGAACCCATTTAAGTCAGTGGCTTTACCCCAGTGCTTTTATGTTTTCCTGTTTCCAGGGGTGGGGGCTTTTGTTAGCCCAGAGGGGACTAAGAGAGAGAGAGCTCTTAAACATTGTAAAGGAAAAATCTTGGTTTTATGTATTTATATATGCATTTTACGCACACACAGAGTTATATATATAATGTAAATCTAGGAGACTGAGTAAGAGTGGAGTCTGAGGAACACCAGTCTCTCTAGTACATTTTGTTGGCTAGTTTAGGGGCTTGCTTTTCCCCCCCCACATCACAAAGGGGTCTCAAGTGACTAAATCAAGTAGACCTGCCTCTCAAAAGCACTGAAGAAGTGCCTCGTGTTGCTGCACACCTCGTATGGCCATTTGCAGCGACTTAACAAAATCGGTGCTGAGTGGCCACGTTTTTCCCAAAGCAGCCACAATTTGGGGTTCTGCTTTCAAAGAAACATAAAGGGGTTTAATTTCCAAAAGTTGTAGAATGTCTTTTGGAAAATTGCACTGTTTTAAGGTGAATTGAACTAGCTGTGGAAAAAAACCCAAACATTTTCATGTGTCTGGTATGTACTTGAGAGATAATATAAATACTTGTTAGAGCTTTTGAAACTCCCCAGTCTTTGCTCACTCTGTCGTTTCTTGGATTCACAGAATCACAGGATGATATGGGAAGGGACCTCTGGATATCACCCAGTCCAACCCCCTGCCACAGCAGGGTCTCCCGGAGCAGGTCCCACAGGAACTTGTCCAGGTGGGTTTGGAATGTCTCCAGAGATGGAGACTCCACCACCTCTCTGGGCAGCCTCCTCCAGGGCTCTGCCACCCTTCAAGTGAAGAAGTTCCTCCCCATGAACTTCTTATGTACAAGTCTGTGCCCATTCCCTCTTGTCCTGTCCCTGGGCATCACTGAAAAAACACTGGCCCCATCCTCCTGACACCTACCTTTTAAATATTTGTAGGCCTTGATCAGATCCCCCTTCAGTCTTCTCCAAACTAAAAAAACACAACTACCTCAGCCTTTCCTCATAGGAGATATTTTCCAGCTCCCTCATAATCTTTGTAGCCCTCTGCTGTACCCTCTCCAGCAGTTCCCTGCCCTTCTTGGACTGGGAAGCCTCCTATGCATGATATCTTCATATCTCTTCCCCAGCTCTTTGATTTAGTCATCACTAATCCAGATGCCTTTTTTCCCATTACCTTTGTATTGTGATAAAGCTCAATTACTCACATTGGTAAAAAAGGGCAGAATCCCTATGAAACAAGTCATGCATAAAAGCAAGTCTTGAATGTTCATCACTAAGCAGGTTCATTAGTAATTTTTTATCTATTGTTAGACTTTCATTCATATTTTCCCTTTTCCTATTTGTCCCTTTCTCTTTAGTTTTTCCAGCGTACCAGAAAGCTTCTATGGTAGCCCAGAGGAACTCTCTCATTCTGATTTCCAGCAATGAAAAAAAGAGGTCTTACTTTGAGAGGATGGTCTAGAAGAAAAAAAAAAAGAGAGAGAAAAAAACCCCACCAACTTGCAGAAATGGTGCTCAAAGTTTTCTGGCAGGAGAGTAAAATGTCCCTGCAAATAGGTCCGCTGACACGATCTTCGTTTGTCAGAAATGCTACTTACGGAGACGGAAAAGGTAATGCTGAATTCGTGATGCTGATATGTGCCTGGTGTTTAACGAGACCGGGAGGTTTCTCTTACAAGAAGCTTGTGATACCTCTGCTGCGGTTTCTCCTCCCTGCAGCATCCCCCTCTGCTCCCCTGGTACGCTTGAAGAGGGTTCAGATGGGCTTAGGACGTGCCTTCGGCAGGTTGTGGTCATTTGTTTAGCTTATTAATCGTATGCAAAGCCCCCTATTTTCAGGCAGATAAAGAAATACGGTCTAGTATTTGTAATTTTGGACACAGAAACAAACTAGCTGGCATAAGGAGGGTTTCATAAGTTATCTGTAAATACACACAACAAAGTGCTCTGCATTTGCAAGGAACAGATGTCTTTCTGCAAGTTGGAGTGTAAATTCAGCAGGATTTCCAATTTAATCCTGCAAATGATGACAATGGAATTTATTGCCAGCAGAGGAATGACTTGTTCCTCATGGTGCCTTTTCCACAAGGTGCTTTATCTCTTGGGTTTCCAGGGAGACAGTCAGAATCCAGTAGGGGTTACTGTTGTTCTTAATAAAGCTCTCTAGATTTTGTAGTTTTAGCAATTTTTTCTGATCAAAATCACAGAGATGGCAGATAGGACTTGATAAATGACACTGAGTAATGTGAATTGATGTGACCTATTTCAAAGACACACGGATGACGCTGTGGTGCACTAGCTTAGAGTGGGTGGTACTGGTGATTCCAACAGCTGGAACCACTCTTTTAACGGGTAGGAGAAGACTCAGAACTGAGTGTTAGTAACTGTAGAGAACTATACAAGCTGTTCTTATAATTTAGCAGTTGGTATAGAATGGTTCAGGTTGGAAGGAACCTTCAAGATCATCCAGTTCCAACCCCCTGCCATGGGCAGGGTCACCTCCCACCACACCAGGTTGCTCCAAGCCCCATCCAGCCTGGCCTTGAACCCCTCCAGGGATGGGGCAGCCACAGCTTCTCTGGGCAACCTGTTCTAGTGCCTCACCACCCTCACAGGAAAGAATTTCTTCCTGAGATCTCATCTAAATCTGCAGTCTTTCACTTTAGAACTGTTACTTCTCATCCTATGGCTGCACTCTGTGATAAAGAGTTCCCCCCCCCCCCCCCATATCTCCTGGAGCCCCTTTAGGAACTGGAAGACTCTGAGGTTTCGGCAGAACCTTCTCTTCTCCAGGCTGAACACCCCCAACTCTCTTAGCCTGTCTTGATAGGAGAGGTGCTCCAGCCCTCCAAGCATCTTCATTGCCTCCTCTGGACCTGTTCCATCAGGTCCATGTCCTTCCTGTGCTGAGGACTCCAGAGCTGGATGCAGTGCTCCAGGTGGGGTCTCCTCACTGCTTTTGATGCAACCCAGGATGCTGTTGGTTTTCTGGGCTGCCAGTGCACGTTGCCACCTTGTGTTGAGCTTCTCACCCACCAACACCCCCAAGTCCTCCTCAGGCTTCTCTCAATCCATTATTGGGTCCGTTCTGCCAAAGTCCTGGTTTTTGTGACACGTCAACTCTATGCAAAGCTGTCCAATATGGGTGCCGTGATACCCCGTGTGTCCCCTCCCCTCTCCTCTCCTCTCCCAACCTGCCAAATCCTTATCTCAGGGTGCAGAAGACAAGAACTCTCTAACCTGAAACTGCCAGTCAGCTGCGTCTCCCCCTCGTTTCACTGAAAGGCACAGTGGTATCGCACACAGAGGGTTTATTCCTGGCTGTAATTTCAGTTTATCAAGGCAGACGGCACTGCCGTCACCGCCGCTATCCCCACTGAGCAATCTCCCACCCTTTTAAAAATGTTAAGATTCTTACTGATTTAAGATACGTATAAAAACACATGCTCCCTGTGTGCAGGTGGGGCTGGACAAGCAGCTCTTGCTGGAAACTACTATTGCAGTTTTATCTCATGTGTAGGCTTTTAGAAATAACGCTAATTAAAAGCTGTTTATATTCTGGTCACTGAGATTATTTATTTATTTTTTTTTTTAGATAGCAGAAATAAAGCCTAATGTTTTAGAACTAATTACTGCAGCAAAGTTTTGCAATGAACGCTTTTGATAACAGGAGTGATGGCGCAGGTTTGCACGGCGGTTTTTGGCATCTATTAAGTCTTGTGAGTAGCGTTAGAATTCATAACTTGTAAAACAGTCAGGGAGAAGCCTGTCCCGGGTGAATAGTTTAGCGCAAAATACTCCCTTGCCTCCACTTTGTTTTTACTGCTTCTCCAGCACGAGGAGGCTGCCGATATTTTGACACTTCTATTTTTTTCTTAAAATCTGTTTAATTCTCTCCAACAGTGTGCCTTTGGAGAAAAAAAAAAATTAAAAAGAGCAAGGGACTGGACTAGTCTTGAGTTTTCTCATCGAAACAGCGAGCGAGGGCACCCCTGGACCCGGTGTGTCTCTTGTGCTGGGGTTGCCCCTTTCTCTGGGTGGCGGAGGAGAGCTTCACCCACCCCTCGCGACTGCCACGAGCCATCGGAGGAAAGCAGCCGTGTTGGACGTCGTGGTGATGGTTCTTTGGCCTCCCTTCACCTGGGGACGTGGCACCATCAGCCTGTGCGCTGGCAAAGGAACAATTTAAGGTACTGCAGGGTCTCTCTAGGTGGCCAGGCAGCTGTTGTCATCCTGCCTTTGTACCTGCTTTGTACGACCAAAGTGACATAAACCAGACTGATTAGGAAATTCCCCTGTAGGAGGAATGGATCTCCATCCTTATTCCAAAATCACCAAGATGCCCGACTGTCTGTATGACCCGGAGCCCTCCAACAAGGAGAATGGGAGCTTCAGACGTATTTTCTTGAGCTCTGGGGATAAATCATTCTTGATGGAGATAATTTAAGTTTGCTCAGGGAGGCAGAGCTCTACCAGTGACAAGAAAATTGTTCTTTGGTGTAATTTTTGTTAGGGACTCGCAGGTCTCCTTAGCCCATCAATTGCCTGTTTCTTGGTGACACAAAATAGTAACACACAGGACTGCCTTTAAAAAAGGCAGGAAAAAGGCATGAAACTTACCCTGGTTTAATTTGCAGCTTTGTTTTTGCTAGTGGCTATGGCAAAACAGCAATTGGGAGTACTGCACGCAGGACGAGTTCGTGGATAGTCAGGTCATAATTTTATGCCTGGAGAATAAAGTAAAAAAGGAAGAAGTAGATGTTCTACCTTCATTAGGAACAATCTTTTCAGAAGCACGCTGTCAGCTTTCACGGGGAGCTTTTTTGGGGTAGAGAGTAGCTTTGTTCTCTGTTTCTACACAGCCTGGCATGTTGGGCTGCTGTTTTCCGTCAGGAGCACCCAGATGCTGCTGCAAAATAAGTAAATGATGGTAGTGGTACCCAAGTGGATCCACTGCCCTTTCTTTGTTAAGGGCACATGCTGCTTTAGCAGCACCAATACTTTTGGAATAGTGTAAAGAATCCCAAAAACATCTGAGCCGCCTCCTTCAATACCGATCACAGAGTAAATAGCACCTTCTAGGCACAAAGTGCTCAACGTCGTAATAGGGCTCTGCCAGGAAAGCCATTTTTAAATGAAGTAAGTGGAGACAGACCTAAGACTTCTTCTTCAGACTGAAGAAGCAGCTGGATGCTGCGTGCTCAACTGAGGGGAAGCCTCCAGTTTAATGCAGAGATACGCTGGAGGGAAGGGATGCCATCCAGAGGGACCTGGACAGGCTGGAGAGGTGGGCTAGTGCAAATGGCATGAAGTTCAGCCAAGGCAAGTGCAGGGTCCTGCACCTGGGAGGTGGCAATCCCAGGCACAAATACAGGTTTGGGCAGAGAATGGCTGGAGAGCAGCCCTGAGGAGAAGGACTTGGGAGTGCTCTTGGAGGAGAAGCTCACCATGAGCCGGCAGTGCACGTTGGCAGCCCAGAAAGCCAACCCCGTCCTGGGCTGCATCAAAAAGGTGGCTGGAGCAATTCCCATTGAGGACTGAGGCAAAGAAGTCATTGAGCACCTAAGCCTTCTCCATATCCCAAGTAAGCAGGTTTCCCTTTTCCTTCTCAAGAGGGGCCACGTTTTCCCTATTCATCCTTTCATCACTGATGGACCTGTAGAAGCTTTTCTTCTGTCCCTTGGCACCCCTGGCCAGATTTAACTCAATCTGGGCTTTAAGTTTTCCTAATCCGATCCCTGGCTTGGACAATTTCTCTGTATTCCTCCCAGGCTACCTGTCCTTTTTAATTCATGAGGGAGGAGGAAGGCTTGGAGAGAGCAGGTGATTCACTTCCATTACTTTCTGTTCTATGAAAGTAGATGGTAATTTGTCTCATAATTCTTCTGACTCATCACTAGAAAAGATGTTTAATACAATGAGCTGCTAAACCCAATTATTAGTACTTTCTTAGTAAAATGAGATTAGTGTATTCCTCTAATGGTGTGATTTATGTCAGATTTGTAGGCTTTCATATCACCCAAAGGCCCCGGTAAGTCCTAGGGCTCATCTTACACTACTGCTAAACATCCTTAAAAATTCCATCACCGAGGCAAATGCAATTTGCTCATCAAATTATGACACCAATTTGCTTTCCCTATATGTGTATCAAATTTATATGTCAGATATATATATATAATTATACACACATACAGAGGCACGCCTTAAGGAAAGACTGAAATAATTCTATTCACTTAGAGGACAACTGAAGCAGTTTGGGGATAGTTTTGTCTCTTGGCTTATGAAATAGGCTCCACGTGCCCTCTGTGGCTTGGAAAGAGGTGGCTTGTCCCTTCTGGAGGGTGTTTCCAGGTAAGAATTTCTCCTTCTTCCTTGTGCAGAGAGGGAAGCATTGGAGTGAGTCCAGTAGCTCCCATCAAGTGCCAGATGACCCCCTCAGCTCTGTGTGGGTTTGGGTGATGGGAAGTCTTCACTCAGGACTGTCCCAGCACTCCTGTAGCCCTTGTGTGTGCTTTATTGCTCTGCACTGTCAGAGGCAGTTCCCGGAGCAGAAGTCTAGTACAAATAGGAATTTCAGTATCAAAAAATAATATAGAAAACCCTGTCCTTAGTGGAAAAATAGATGATGGACAGGAGTCACCAACTCACTTTCTTCTGGGCATACCACCCTATGGAAAAGTTTGATTTTATGAATCATAGGATTATAGAATCATCCAGGTCGGAAGGGACCTCCAAAAGTCATCTATTCCCACCTCCCTGCAGTCGCAGGGACACCCCCAACTAGACCAGGTTGCCCAGGGCCTCCTCAAGCTTCTCCTTGAATATCTCCAGGGAAGGGGCCTCAACCACCTCCCTGGGCAACCTGGTCCAGTGTTCCACCACCCTCGGAGTAAAGAAATTTTTCCTAATATTCAACTTAAATCTGCTCTTCTTCGACTTAAGTCCATTGCCCCTCGTCCTGTCACTGCAGGACAGCCCCTCCCCAGCCTTCCTGTAGCCCCCTTTAGGTACTGAAAGGCTGCGATTAGGTCTCCCCGGAGCCTCCTCTTCTCCAGGCTGAACAGCCCCAGCAGTGGCAGTGGTGGCACAGATGCCATGAAGAAGCCAACGACCACCTAGGTAATCGGCATGGTTTTCACTGTCACTAGTTGTCCCCTCTCATGAACGTGCTCATATCTGTTCCAAGTGTTTTGTTTCATCCAATGAAAAGATGTTTTTACAAAGCTACAGCACTTCATTAGAATGTATCCTCTTTGGGTTTTTAACGGGTAGCATTTGCAAAGAACTTATTAAATGAAACTGTAAACGGTGTAAATTTTTCCTTATATAAATACAACACTGTTATTACTCATCCATATGTACTTTTTTTGCACAAGACTTGTTCCTTAAACTGAACCTTATCGTGAAATGAGGTAAATTGCTCCGTCCCTTTTCATCCAGAAGAGCTGCCTATAGTCTGGTGACCCAAGATTGTTTACACAAGTCAGAGCTCAATGTTTAACGCAGTAATACAACCACAATATGTAGCTCCACAACTCCTTTTAAGCTCCTGCATAATTAGCTGCCGTGAATTAGTTAATGAATTAGCTTTCATTAATCCCTCACCTCTACAGTTACAGGGGTCACCTTCAGACGCGGCTGGAGGAGTCTCCAAGCAGTAATTCTAAGAGATGGAAACTGTCCTCATGAATAGCTGTAGATGTTAACTCTGAAGCTTAACAAAGACTATTTAAAATTTGAACAGTAATATCAACTTACTTTTCACCTGTCACTCTCAGAAGAGTGAAAGTTCTCCCTACTGTGATCACAGCTGTATTTAAAACCATTCAGTTCCTTATCGATTGCTGCAAACTCCTTGGCCAAAATCTGTGCCGGCCTTCTGCAATGTAAAGGTTTTTTGGGCTGGTTTGGGGTTTTTTTTGGTAGTAAAAAATATCAGCGCAGAGCCTAACGTGGCAAAAGTGAGAGGGAGTGGGATCTGTGCTGCTGCGCTGAGCCTCACAGGAGGTGGAGATCTGCCTGTTGGGATCACACGGAGCCAGGCAAGGGCAGCTCTGGGTTTTCCAGAGGGAACCAACTGCTGGGCTGACACAGGAGATGAGTCCTCTGCCTCAAGAGCCTCCACTTCTGGGCTGAGCATCATCCGTGAGCTCAGAGCTTGGTACACTTGCTGGAGAAAGAGCGGTAGCGTCCGTCCCAACGTAGCTGGAGGTAGAATGTTAAAAAAGAAAAAAAATATATGGAGATAAATTGAACACTAGTTTTGTTTCTATGTCTGACCAATGCCTAATGCACTTGGACATTTTGGTGTAAAACTACTAGGATTTTTGTGTGTCTGTGTTATGGTTTGAGAAAACCCATAACAATTTATTGTGGTGTAGACAATTATCCCGTCACCCGATGACCCCTCCCCACCCAGGAAAGGGGAATCGGGGGATGCAAAGAAACAGGAGGGTTGAAATGGAAATAGATGTAATAGAATAAGATTAAATAACTAACAATAATACAAAAGAACCAGTATTAATCCCAACACTGATATGAGATTTACAAGAATTATCCTCAGCCCATTCTCTCAGCAGAAGCTGTGCGCTCCCAGCAGGGACAGCAAATGTCGGGCACTGCCAGTGCAAGGGCTTCAGGGGGAAGGGGAGGCCTCAGGGGTC
>VZRU01016624.1:91992-117742 GCA_013398155.1 Pedionomus torquatus | reverse complement strand
AAAAAAAAAAAAAAAACCAAACCAAAAAACAACAAAACCACACACACAACAAAAACCAACCAACCAACAAACAAAAACCAAACCCTGGAGAAGTTGGCGCTGTTTTTACTACTCGGTGGCGGACAACTGCCAGCCTGGAGGATTTGTTTTTTTGGTCCCCCCCCCCTCAAAATCTGACTCTCACTTCAAAAGTAGATTTGAAATAAGAGGATTTGAAATGAGGATTGGATTTCAGCCAACAGCAGCCACCACAACCTCCTTTACCTCTTTCTGGGCCTCCAAAGGTCCATCAAGAACATATCCCTCTTGTTCCAAGCAAGAATAATTTAAAAAAACCCCAACCAAACAAACAAAAAACCAAACCAAAAACCATAAGAAGAAGATGTAAGAGCGGACACCAGAAGTAATGATGTGTTATGCCTCTATTCTAAGGCACGAATTAAATTCTCACAGCTCACCCCTTCGGGTTCTCTTTGCTTTAATTGTAGGCCTGGTGGGCTGATGCCCTGGAGAGCACCCTCTTGTCAGGAAGGTGCTCTCAGACTCTAAATCAAAATGCTGAGTCTGAAAGGTAGATACGTGCATGAGAAAGCCATGAGAAGAGTCCTTTGGGATCCGATACCTTGGGTGATCGTGAGGCTTTGTCCACGGACAGGACCATAGCCCTTCTCAAAAAGCAGTGAGAGGTGTGAGTAGCCACTGGTGACTCCTTCTCTGAAAAACTGCTCTAATTACTCCCTGGATAAGTATATTATACCCGTATTTGGTAAAAGGTTTGGATGGCTGTCCCATTATCTGCAATTGACCCACTGTTTGCATCTGTGCCCAGCTTTGAAGAGGATCCTTTATACAGGATTGAAAAGGCAAGAGGGATGAACAACCGTACGCACTCTAAATCCTGGAGTCTTCATGTGTCAACCAGCAAAATAAATTAAAACAGACGGATTAAGCAGCTTCATACCAAAATATATCAGGCAGACAGCTCCGCTGCATGATCTCTTTCAAATCCTACAGTAAGTCATCCCTTGAAGACAACCATCAAATCTCAAGTGTTTATTCAAAGGCCAATGTCAGATTCTAGACTGTGCTCTTTGAGTTTGTAATGCTGTCAGGTTTATGATGGATAATACCAATTTTCACTGCATTGTTTAGGAGTTTGCTCTGGTAATACCCACTTAAAACATCTTAGGATAGCATCCAGAGGCTCCATTGCACTAGACGACACAGAAGCATATAGAAAAGAGACAGTCCTTGTCCTTGAGATGTTGCAGTTTTAGTAGAGGAGAGAAAAGCATTGTGGAAAGGAAGGGCTGTTAAGTGCGTTTTACAGATAAAAACATGACAAATAGGGAAACTGAGACTTCAAACCACACACACACACACTACAAGTGAACTTAAATGAGTATTCCTGCTCTTTCTAGCTCCAGAAAGTACACCATCAGTCTGCCAAAACCTTGTAATACTAAACTAAGAAGAATTAGAATTTTCCAGGATTTGAGACTAGGTGATCTTTCCAATGGCTGTGACAAAGTTTAGGACCATTTCACAAGAATACTGGGAAGAGAGGTAGGACTGAGCACTCAGAATAAGGCTCTGCCAGTGTGAAAGATGCTATGAAAAGAAACAACCTCCTTCAAATAGGATGAGGCCTCTTTTTCCTAGAATCATTGCCTGTAATACTTATTAGCAACCTATCATTTTGTCCCATGGGTTATTCTGCAATAACAGCCTCAAATATGATGAGGACAGGCTGAGAGCTGGGGCTGTTCAGCCTGGAAAAGAGAAGGCTCCAGGGAGACCTTAGAGCAGCCTTCCAGGATCTGAAGGGAGCTCCAGGAGAGATGGAGAGGGACTCTTTGTCAGGAATTGTAGTGGTAGGACAAGGGCAAACAGTTTTAAATTGGAAAAGGGGAGATTTAGATTGGATATCAGGAAGAAATTCTTTACTATGAGGGTGGTGAGGCACTGGAACAGGTTGCCCAGAGAAGCTGTGGCTGCCCCATCCCTGGAGGGGTTCAAGGCCAGGCTGGATGGGGCTTGGAGCAACCTGGTGTGGTGGGAGGTGTCCCTGCCCAGGGCAGGGGCGTTGGAACTGGATGATCTTGAAGGTCCCTTCCAACTCTAAACGTTCTATGATTCTATGATCTAAAAATTTGGTTGGTGTATGCCAATCAGACGTATGTCAGGTTAGAAACACGGCATGTAGGGCATTTCCTTTTCCCTGAGGATTATTCAATAATATTCCTCAAATAAGTCACTCAATGAATTTAATGATATTTCCCCCCATACATTATTCATTTTTTCATTACTTTCACATTTTACAGAAGGGAAATTTTTCCCCCAAATTTTAAATAAAATGTCTGCAATTTAGTTCCCTTCATTATTCATTGAGCTCTGGCTTGCACTTTCTGTTTCATAAACAGAGTTTGTCAAAAGCAAGAGTTTGAGAAGAAGATGGGCGCTGATATAACAGGCACAGATGGGAACTAAAGGAAAAGAATTCCACAGATTTCTGTCTTTTACTACCTGGAAGGTAGGACTTGGAAGGGGAATCATGATATGAGGTTGGAAGGGGCCTCTGGAGAACATCTAATCCAACCCCCCTGAGAAGAGTTTCTCTGAGAGCAAATATCGAGTGCACAGCAGAAGAGAACGATGGAGAACACTCCCAGGACTGCCCCTGGAGAGGTGAAAATAAGCCTTTTCCTTGGGTTATAACCCTTCCTTCCTTTCACGAGAGGGAATTATACCTGCCTCTCTGGCAGAGCAGGACACACTGAACTGCACGGGCTGGCTAACCCTTTTAAAACTGGCTGCTATTGTTTTTTTACCAGGTTGTACACCCTTCTGCTGAGTGGCTGGAGAAGGTCCCTTGTGCATCGTGAAGAACCAGGGGGTGCCTGAGCACAGCCTGTCGCCAGGATTTAACGAGATGATCCAGCCTGTGCGTGTGCTTGTAACGTGTCGCAGCACTGATAATGAAAAGCACATGCATTTCCCTTTTCTTTTCTTCTTCTGTAGGAGTTAAAAATGGGATGGATGAGCTAATAGGAGGCAGAGGAAGGAAAGTTAAGAGTTCATCCCACGTTTCCCATTCTGCAGGTAACAAGGTGTCATTTTCAAGATATCTTGTCTCTGGTTACCTGAATTCACACGCTGAATCACTGACCTGCTGGGAATTTAACAAGCGAAATCCAAGTTTAAACTGCAGCTCTGAGCCCAATTTCCATATTTTCCCAAGGGCGGGCTGTCAGCTCTTACTGTATATAATACTTTTCACATTACAAGTGGTGCATTAGGCCTAATGCATCTTCCCTGCCTGAAGCCTGTCTAATTGGTGCCGACTAGAAAGTTCCACACGAAATTCTGCAGTGAGAAAAAAAAGAGGGAAATTATGTTAAAAACAAGCAGAAAATGGTTTAAACTCTATTTTACGTTGTTTATTATGAAACGTTAAAAACATGCCAGGAGACAAAATGGTGATTCTTGCCTCACCAGTCTTTCCCAGGAGCCTCCAGAGTAGGAATTACAGGGTCATTGTCCAGCCCACCTTCTCCAACAGGGTCACCTGAGTAGGTTTGCACAGGGCCACGATCAGACAGGTTTTTGAGTTCTTCCAGGGATGGAGTCTCCACAACCTCTCTGGGCAACCTGTTCTAGTGTTTGACCATCCTCACAGTAAGATCTCCCTGAGCCTTCTCTTCTACAGGTTGAACAAGCTCAGCTCTCTCTACCTCGTTCCAGGTGGTCCAGGGGCTTCACCATCTTCATGGCCCTTGCCTGGGCCCTCTCCACATTATGTCTGTGCCTGTCTTGTGCTGAGGAGCCCAGAACTGGACCCAGCCCTCCAGATCTACCTCGCTATTGGAAATATTTCTCCTAATGCAAGCCAGAAAGCCTTTGGCCATCTCTGTTGTGAGGATGCATTGCTGGCTCATGGTCAACAGGTTGTCCCCCTGGACCCCTGGGTCTTTTTATGCCAGGCTGCCTTCCATACAGTTGTCCCCCAGACTGTATTAGTACACTTGTTTATTCCTCCCCAGGGGCAAGGTTCTTTGCATTTTCCCACGTTGCACCTTATTTTTTTCTCAGCCCTCTTCTCCAGGTTGAGGTCCCTTTGAATGGCAGCACAACTCTAAACTGAGAAGAAGCTTCTCAAGGCATCAAGCTAAGTCCTACTTAGCTTTTGAGCAAAAGCCATGCAAAAAGGTGGAAATGAATTTGAAATACTTAAAATGAATTAGTTGTCCCCACATAGTTCCCTAGGCCTGTTAGTCCCGTGTAGAAAAGTTATATGCAGACGTAATTATTTTGTACAAGGTTGAATCCAAGTTACTTTTAAATCAGTCATTTGGCTTTTCTAGGCTCTGGTACATAATCCTTTCCTCCAAGAACCTCAAGGAACCTGGAGCTTAATTGATGTTGCTTTAGAAGTGGGCTTCGTAGCAGCCTTCAGTATCCGTACTTTAACATCTTTAGCAATCATTTTGCAAGAAAATCAGCAAAAGTTGGTCAACCAAAAAAGGATTTCCACCACGTGAAGTCGTTCTTCATGTAGCCTACTGCAGACTTTCACATTGTCGCTGTCTGCATTCTTAATACTTCATAGGTAATCAATTTAGAGTTGATTTAAATGAGTTTACAAAGAGAATCACAGGCTCCACTGTTGCCTGAACCGATATTTTTTAAACCAGCAGCACTGCAGATTTAAGGCCTGCTCTTATCAACTGCTCCACGCTGCTACCTTCACAGGACCTGCTGATGACAATAACGTAGACATGGATACTCAGGAAAAATACATGAAAAGGAAGAATAGATTTCACATAACTCTACCCTTAGCTCAGACTTTTCAGCCTTTTGAAGGAAAAGTTGTGAATATTTTTCAGTCTATAAATGGTAGAAGAATGAAGCTTCTGAAATCCGTTTGTATACTTCTTGGAAATTTTGTAATATCTAATGGTGTATGAGATATGCTATTACTCAAAGAAAAAAACAATATTAAAAAAGCACTTGTCTGTGGAAAAAAAAAAAAAGTAGAATTACTTTCTGGAGATAGAGACACAGTATATCATCCTGAACTCATCTTGAGTTCACTCTGTTCTGCTTCTCACTAACTTGCATATTTCCCATGGAAGATTTATGGTGCAAACACGTTTACAGGCCAGAAAAGTTATGCTGGTGCATTCTGTAACACATACTTTATGTGTTTTCAGTCTGGCTTCCCAGCGGAATGCAGCTTACGTGACCTTGCGGTCTCCGTCCATCCATCCACCGTGTGCCGACTACAAGCCCATCCGACAGAAAGGTAAGCAATCATTGACAAATAATTTCCTACAAATTTCATGAAAGTCTGTGGCTGGGCAGATGAGAGAGGTCTAAAGGGATGTTCTGTGCTGAGGGGAAGATTGCAGAGCGAGTCTAACAGCAACCTGGCCAGAGGAAATTCCTCCTGTGCCCATGGGTCGGCATATGTCCAACTCCAACCCACCCACAGCCCCTTGCCCAGCCACGGAGAAAGAGACATGACCAAGACACAGGCACATCATGAGTGAGGAGTGATGGGCCACCCAGGGTCCCCTCTGTGCCCAAAGGAAGAGGGAACACGTAGAAAACCCAGGAGATGCCCAGCATGGACCAGAGGGGACGGCTGGTGAATTATGGCAGCAGATAAGAAATGAAGAAGAATCGATTTCTTCACATTTTTTTTCTGTGAAGAAATGAAGCAAAGCAGCAAACAAATCCCTACAATGGCAACTGCATGAGTTCCCCTGGTTCTGAGGCAATTTGTTTGTTTGGAATAATAATGGGAATTACTCCTGTGTTTGCTGTTTTAATATGACATTCTTGAGCGTGTTGGGGCAGTAGAGGCAGAATCCAAAACTACTGCGTCTATTAACATGAATTTTGCTGAAGGACTTGAAATGCTGAGCTTGGAACCAATATTAGATTCAAGCCTCTTGAGGGGAAGTAGAGCCACGTTTGAAAATGTATTTCATATGCGCTACTTATTTATTTATTATACTGTAGTTTCTCTGGCACATTTCCTCCCACAGTCACTGTTGAAAAAAAAAAAAAGTCAAAAACAAACAACAAAATTACATTTAGCATTTTACAGAAAAGGAAATGGGACCAAGATCTGTAGATAGTGTATCATTCTGGAACCTTAGTGGCTAAAAAGATTTAATATCCCATTAACAACAGCAAATAAAGAGGGATTATATTAAGCCAAATAACTTGTGTTCCACTAAAGTGTATCTTCCATCCAGTCATAATTTGAAGTTATCTAAAAATTAAGAATCTGCTACCAACCCTGCTAATTTGTTTCTCATTGATTACAAATAATGAATGCTCTTAATTTCTCATTCGTATGTAACAAGGCTAAGCTCACAGCCATTAGTTCTTTTTATACCTTTGTCTGTTAGGATAAAGAGACTTTTAGGGTCCCTATTTTGTCTCCTCAAATTGTACTGTACTCATGTCACTTCCAAGTGACTCTTTTGATAAACTGAACAGATTGAGCCTGTAACTACAGCTGTCTTGCTCTTATATCATTTCATACAATCCTAGAATCATAGAATGGTTAGAGTTGGAAGGGACCTTCAAGATCATCCAGTTCCAACCCCCCTGCCCTGGGCAGGGACACCTCCCACCACACCAGGTTGCTCCAAGCCCCATCCAGCCTGGCCTTGAACCCCTCCAGGGATGGGGCAGCAACAGCTTCTCTGGGCAACCTCTTCCAGCCGCATAAAGTCTAAAGAAGCCAGAATCTTCAGCAAGAGAGAAAGCTCTGCCCTTTGACAGAAAAAATAATTAAAAAAAAAAAGTAATTTTAAATACACTGTAACATGTAATTTTTGTCGTGGCATAGTGGCTGAGCAATAAAAGGTGATTAACTTACATTATAACATCTCATAATTGCATTTCGAACGTCATAAGTGCAAGACTTGAACTACAGATGAGTTAAAATGCAAGTTTCACTTCTAATTTGGCTTTTCTTGGGTTGCGCTGCCTTGTAGCAGCCCTTAAATCTGTATTTTCTGGTTTAATTAACGAAGGACATAACGTAGTACCTTCTACACCCCGGCATGGAAATTAGTTTTGCAAACTGCAGTTATAAGTAGTTTCGTTAAGTCTGTGCCACATCGAGTGAATAAAAATAGCACAGACTGCACAGTGAGCTCTGCAAGCCGGCGAAAGAGCAGAAACAGGAACATTTACTGTCATTTAGTCTTGTCGACACAAAAAGGATTAAAGCCTTGCCCGGAGAAGGTCAGGAGATACTCAGCACCCAACGGCTCTGAGGACCGGGCCTTTACGCTTTTGCCGAGTCGATAGATGTTTTAATCAAGGGGATTTACATACTGATCAGCAGCTGAATATGAATATTCTCTCTCCTGGTCTCAGTTGTGCAGTAAACAGATCCCAGGAGTATGCATGTGTTTAAAAATTCGTGTACTAAGCAGATCCCACAAGCAAGGAGCAGCTGGAAAATGTTCAATTAAGATGTGCAGTGCTGTCTTTTGCTACACGACAAACTAATGCTTCCACCTCCATCCTCCTCCTCCCTTGTCTCAGATCTTTAGCTGGCCCTGTTTCTCAACCTGACCTATGTATCCAGACCATCAAAGAAAACATCTCATCATAGAATCATAGAATGGTTAGAGCTGGAAGGGAACTTAAAGGTCAACGAGCTCCAAATCTCCCTGCCATGGCCAGGGATGCCTTCCTCCACCTGCAAACTAGCTAACACAGAGCTACAAATCAACCTCTTCCTTTGGGGTCTTTCCTTTGTGGACTTCCCAAATTCAGGCAGAGAGATGGCAAAACTGGAAGTGTATCTTACTGTGAGATACACTCACTCCAGTAATAGGTTTCTACCTGGAATGGTCAAATGGTTTCCACCCAATGATCAAAGGCACCCTCTCTTTTCCTTCCTGGGAGGGATGGGGGCGAGTGTAGTGCTGTTCTCACACCCTCTGCTGTGGGGAAAAAGGTTGGAAGTTTTCCTCTTTCAACAAATGGAAGTTACAGCAGTTTGAGAACCACAACATAGAAAGACAGAAAAGCCACCACAAGAACCTGAGAGCCAACGATTTATGTGATCAATTGCTTAAGTCACTGAGATGCTCTTTGTATGCATTTCTAATGCACTCATTACCATAATAGCACCAGAACAATTTCTTTCCTTCCTTTCTTTTTACTGTTACAGTAATAATTTATTTAAAATAGGAGCTATGTCAGCCAATTTCTTATAAGATATTGCCCCCGCTTACAAACGTCACCTCTTTGGGCAAGCAAGACGTGTCATTTAGAGAAGATTGATCTCCAGAGGATCCCAGCTTTAACCCCAGCATTGCTCCATACAGAGAATCACAGCCCAGCTATTCTCTGCGATGAGCAGCTGTACCCCGTTGATGTGATTCCTGCAGATCAGATCAACATGCGTTAACTGAAACTCCGGAGTAAACGTTTTCAAAATGGGTCCACCACGATGAACGATTTCAGCCAGTCCTCTATGTCCAGATTGCTTTCCTTCAGACTTTGTGCAGGAATATTTTCCTCCCAAGATGGGATACATGCCTGGCCAGAAAGAGAGCATCTACTTTGTCTTTAAAATATATCTGGGCTAAGAGGAGGACCCCAGTGCTGTCTTCCACACCCTTTCCATAGTTTCCTAAGGAAACCAAGCCTAGAATAAAATATTATAAAAGCATTCCACAACTGATTGCTATAAAAACGCTCAGAGAGACACAGTGGGAAGGGATTTCAAGTTAGTTGCCTTATGAATTTCTCCTCTGCTTAGTCCACTCAATATTTTAATTCATGTGGAACTGTAAAATGGTCAATGACAAGCTATAGTGGTGGCACAAATTGTGGAAGATCGGACCAGATTTTAAAATGATCTGGTGGTCACAGAATGCTATGGGGTTGGAAGGGACCTCCAAAGATCATCTAGTCCAAACCCCTACCAGAGCAGGGTCACCCAGAGCAGGTCCTACAGGAACAGGTCCAGGAAGGTTTGGAATGTCTCCAGAGATGGAGACTCCACCACCTCCCTGGGCAGCCTCTGCCAGGGCTCTGCCACCCTCACAGGAAAGAAGTTCCTCCTCATGTTCCTACTCAGATTCAAGTTTGTGCCCATTCCCTCTTGTCCTGTCCCTGGGCACCATGGAAAAAAGCCTGGCCCCATCCTCCTGACACCCACCCTTGAAGTTTTTCTAGGTGTTGATCAGATGCTCCCTCAGTCTTCTCTTCTCCAGACTAAAAAGACCCAAGTCCTTCAGCCTTTCCTCCTAAGAGAGCTGTTCCAGACCTCTCATCATCTTTCTAGCCCTCTGCTCTACCCTCTCCAGCAGCTCCCTGCCCTTCTTGAACTGAGGAGCCCAGAACTGGACCCAGTGAGATGTAATTTTCCAAAATCAAGAAGAGGAATTTAGCCTGTCTTTGCCTCAAATGCAATGAGAAGGGTTTATTCCTGGCAAGCTATTACAGAACAAATCAATTGGGATAACAATTGGCTAGACAGCTGCGTGTTGGTGAAAGAACTGGGTTTATTTGGGTCACAGAACTGGTACGGGTGCAGCAGTCTGGACCTGCAGAAGGAAGACAACTTTCATTTTGGGAAACGTTACAGAAATGAGGTGTGCAATAAGACAGCGGGGAGATTTCTTCTGTCGTGCAGAGTGCTGGTGAAGTGTCACCTGGAGCACTGTATCCAGACCTGCATTCTGCACTTGGAGATAATTCAGAGAAGATACAAGGAAATTTAAGCAATAAGAGGTTTGGAAAAGAAGACCTACAGAGAAAAAAAAAATATAATAAAATGAGAAAGGACTAGATTTGCTCAGCTTGGAAAGCAAAGACTGAGAAAGAAATTAATTTTTTTTTTATTTATTTTAATCTTTCTAAATTAAATCTTCCATTGGCATAAAGATTGTTAGAAGGTGTTCTTGTTGACTTTACTGTATTTAGGGCAGACACCAGGGAAGAATTCTTACTGACGATGGTAGAGAGGGGGTAATCTGGTAACTGTGGGAGATTATGAAATCTCCATCAGTGCAGGATGCCCGGGTTGTGTCAATATTAGTAATTCAGCAATACTGGAACATAGACCTGGGTGCTCAGTCATCCTCCCTCAAAAAAAAAAGTCCATTGTTCTGGTTCCATCAGAGTTCCCCAAAGAGTTTCTAGGTGTTCTGCTTGGCAGCTCTCATGGGCCAGGGACCATTTCCAGTAGACAGGCTCAATGGGAGCATCCTTCACAGCAAGGCAGGAGAGCTTCAGAGGTTGAAATTTGGTCTCGGGATCAGAGAACTGTGCCAGGCACATTTAATGTATTAGTACTGCAATTCCCCAGTAAAAGTCTGTAGGAAAATAAACCCACCTCCACAGCGGGAAGGGTTAGGAAATATTGTAATGCCTTAGCTAGCTCCAAATGCTTGCAGTCCTGGGCAACGTTTGGGTAATGACCTTTGCTAGAATATGCAGAAAACTTGGGGCTACAGCACAATCCCAATTATATCCTTTCTCCAGGATCCTTATAAAGAGGCAGGGATACTGACCTTAAAGCAAAAAACACAAGGAAAGATAAAAACCAAGAGCTTTTTTCCCCTTTCCCTGAGCGGTTTGTCTTGTAGATAACTCTCTAGGTACAGAAAAAGCAGTCTAATATAAATCAAGCCCAGCATCTCAGCTGGAGATGAACAGCTTTTATCAACTAGAAGATGCAGAACTCAATTTATTGTTCTATGGCATCGCAGGAACAAGCATTAGCAAACAGTACAAGTATATTGCCCTTCCATCATTTAGGAATTCGGAGGGGGTTGGAGGCTCCATGCTGCAGCACGGTTCTCCAACAGCCTCTCTGCACCAGCTGTGTGGCCCTAACTTTATCACGCTTTACAAACAAAGAAAATGTCTCTAGTACAGTCGGTGCTCCAACTGTGCCCAGATTGATAGTGACTTGGCTCAGCGTGGGCTACAGATCCTCCCAAAATGGGGGGGCTTTTCTCAGTCTGCAGTGTTGTCCCAGCCGGATTCCCGCTGCTGTGCGAGGCAGTTGAGCTCATCCTCCCTCGGACAGGTCTTTGCTGCAACTCCACTGTAAACATGGCCAAAGAAGTATCTCAGGCAGACAGCTCATTGGAAAACAGTCTATGTGGTTCCTGCAGGGCTTTTTTAATCAAGGCTCAGCACCAAGAGCCACCACTCATATTCATATAGGAAATATTTCAGGATGATGTCAAGGTTTCATTGGAAAATACTCCTCACCCCCACCACGCTTCCTCACACACCAAAGTCCTACTTCATTTCTCTCATCACACAGAATCATAGAATGGTTTGAGTTGGAAGGAACCTCAAAGCTCATCCAGTTCCAATCCCCTGCCCTGGGCAGAGACACCTCCCACCACACCAGGTTGCTCCAAGCCTCATCCAGCCTGGCCTTGAACCCCTCCAGGGATGGGGCAGCCACAGCTTCTCTGGACAACTTGTTCCAGTGTCTCACCACCCTCACAGCAAAGAATTTCTCCCTAATATCTAATCCAAATATCCCCTCTTTCAGTTGAAAACCATTCCCCCTCACCCTAATGTTACACTCCCTGATAGAGTCCCTCCCCATCTTGACATCCTTTTCTTTTTTTGGAGACCGTGGAAAGAATGAGAAGATGCAGCCACTCAGATGTCAGGAAGGTGTCACTAGATGACCCAGAAAGTAGGGTTATGAGTCCGTTCACTAATAATGAGCAAAAATAATCGTCAACATGCTGTGAGAAAAGAAGCAGATGCTGAGTGCCACAGGCCAGCCCATCAAAATGGGGAAATCTTTTGGAAAGTGGATATTTTCCTGCAGTGAACTTCCCTTCCCTGATCCTTTCCATATTCATAATCAGGCTCAGTTCAGGCAGATTCAATGAAGTTATCTACTTTGATTAATAAAGGAAGTACAGAGGAAGACACTAGCTTTAGTAAAGGAAAAGAAGAGATGATGAAGAGCCTCAAATCCTTGAAATTTATCAGGAGCAGGAGAGTGCTAAAGATAGTTCAGTAAAATGTGTTTTCTGAACCCAGAATAGAGTTTTAAAAATAAAGAGGAGAAAATTTGAGTTACTTGGAGCACGGTAGCTTTAAAACAAACCTAGGTATTCAAACCTGCTTCGGAGCAGGAAGGTGACTGAAGAATGCTTGAAGGACCTCACCCACCCTCAAGCCTCAGCGTATTCCCTTGCAATCCCATGCCATTTGGTCTAAATCACCTAAGAGAAAAAAAGAAGTGGTGGGCGTCCAATTTTTTTCCTCTTCCTCCTGGGTGATCTGCTGCATGGCTTGAAATCTGTATTTTTGTAGCCAATAACGGAATAAATTGACCCCCTCGAGCCCTGGCAGAGAGGAGGAGTACACTGCAAGACTGTAAGTCACCTCTGAGTCATCAGATCCAGACCCCTGCTATCTCCAGCAATCTCTCCACATCAACCAATTCATAAATCTATCTTGTTCCGTGTTAAAAATGCTGTGGGTTTGTGTTTTGTTTTGTTTTTTTCCCAATTCCTAAGCCTTTTTAAAGCTCGGTTCTGAGGGATGGAAACTTCTTAGGTTTATTCCCTGACAGCTGTACCCTCTGGTTTCACGGAGTGCAGACCCTTTATCTTCGCTCTTCACCCTGTGCAACCCTAACCCCTGACCCTGGTCTGCATGAAAACAGCATTTCTAGCCTCATCACAACTTTGCCTTGCCAAAAATGAGCAAGTCAAGGTTTTTCCAGTCTCCCCCAAGATGACAGAAGGCCCCTGACCCTCTGAGTGACCTTCCTCTCCATCTGTTGCAGATGAAATCCCCTTTTTTGTTGTTTTTTTGGTTGGTTGTTTGGGTTTTTTTTAAGACATGACCAGAGCTGCAATCAATTTTCTGAAGAGACTATAACAGCAGCTTGTACAATGGGTTAATACTTGCTTGTCTGCAGGAGAAATATTTAGTCAGGTTGGGTTTAGTCTTGTATTTTCTTCCTTCATTACAGCATCTCACTGAGTGTGACTGACCCTCATGTGCATGTTTCTTCTTTTCTCCTCTCCTAATGATGAATCTGAGGTTTATAACAGCAGTTATTGCTATTAGTCCCTGTTAAATTTTCTCCCACTTCTGTAATTCCAGTCTCAAGGTTCAGCCACGATCTTTTATTTGATATTCAAATCCTCATTTGCAAGGCTGGCACTGCTAACCTTTCCATTAGGAGCAATTTTCATTACTTCATGGTTTCCTTTTCCCACTGAATTCATTGACAAAAAGCACTAAATACTCAAACTTAATTGTGTATGATGTATTTTTAAATCCAAGATACAATATTTCATTTTCAAGTTTAAAAACAGATATCCTCAATAGTTACAGTACAATCCATCATACCTTAAGCTCTTATTCTGTTTTTCACTTGCACTCCCATCTGATTATTCTAATAAATATCTTGCTTTCTGCTATATACAGGCTTTGCGAACGACAGCAGCATGTAAACCTTCCTTTTGAAAATAAAATAAGGAAGCTCAGTAACTTCACAAACCTTTCTACCCCAGATTGATTTGAGGATATTTTTAGCTTGCCGTATTGAACTATTCAGGAGCAACGGAGTTACTGTTTTATTGGGGTTTTATTTCTAAATGTGGGACTATAAAAGCAGGACCAAGCATAGCTAGAGCGGGTCCAGGGAAGGGCAACAAGGCTGGTGAGGGGTCTGGAGAAAAAGCCTTATGAGGAGAGGCTGAGGTTGTTCAGGCTGGAGAAGAGGAGGCTGAGGGGAGACCTTCTCACTCTCTGCATCTCCCTGAAAGGAGGGTGTAGCAAGGTGGGGGTCCATCTCTTCTCCAGAGTCACGAGGGATAGAACAAGAGGAAACAGCCTCCCGTTGCACCAGGGGAGGTTCAGATTGGATATTAGGAAATTCTTTTACCCATAAAGGGTTATTAAGCCTTGGAATGGGCTGCCCAGGGGAATGGTGGAGGCACCATCCCTGGAGGGATTCAAAAGGTGGGTTGACATAGTGCTTAGAGACATGGTTTAGTGATGGTTTGGGGGCGTGGGTGGGGTTTTGTTTTTGTATTTGGTTTTTTTTNCTCCCTGAAAGGAGGGTGTAGCAAGGTGGGGGTCCATCTCTTCTCCAGAGTCACGAGGGATAGAACAAGAGGAAACAGCCTCCCGTTGCACCAGGGGAGGTTCAGATTGGATATTAGGAAATTCTTTTACCCATAAAGGGTTATTAAGCCTTGGAATGGGCTGCCCAGGGGAATGGTGGAGGCACCATCCCTGGAGGGATTCAAAAGGTGGGTTGACATAGTGCTTAGAGACATGGTTTAGTGATGGTTTGGGGGCGTGGGTGGGGTTTTGTTTTTGTATTTGGTTTTTTTTTTTTTTTATGAGAGTTAGGTTGATGGTTGGACTAGATGATCTTCAAGGTCCCTTCCAACCTAGACAATTCTATACTTCTATGATTCTATGCCCAAATGCTGCCAATCTATTATCAGCCATGGCCAGCTTTCTCAGACTGTGCTGCTCAGAGCCCAATTTTCACCTGCAAATCTCACCTTTGCTGGCTGCTTTCAGTGGTGTCTGCATTGGGAGGAATAAAAAGCTCGGCAGAGAAGCATTGGTTTGTTTTTCTGCTATTCTCACAGGAAGATCCTTTTTTTTTTGTTTGTTGTTTTTTTGTTTGTTTGTTTGTTTTTCCCCAATTACAGAATAAATAGGTTTATGAACCTCTTAACTAAAACTAGCTTTAGAAGAGAGGGAAACGTATGCACACACACAGACAAGTATGTGTATATTACATTAGTCTTGGTTTGGGGTTTTCAGTCTTCTGTATTAGGATATTTTATGGATGACTAATAGAATAAACTGCAGAATATTGATCAGGAATGTGTGTCAATGGTATGAGCCTGTAAACTTAATTAGAGAACCTGTACAGGTTTATGCCAGCAGTAAAAGACTGAAAAATCAGTAACAAGCTGAAAAGCCCAGAATTTCTCCAGTGAAATCATGAAGTCAGACTATCTCAGTGTCCATATCTGTGTGTCACATCTCGTTTGCCTGTTTTCAGACTGAATTTGTAACTGCTTGCTTGAAAAGTGAAGTAGAGCATGGGATTCTATGGTGTTATAACCAAGAGCCCCAGCCCTGGTCCTTCAGCGCTGTGGCAGCGCTGCCCCTCTGCTTTTGAATATTAGCTGATGCTCTAGTGCTGTCTCTTAACAGCAAAGTACGGGCATCTCACAGGGTGTCGCTTCTCTTCCCACCTTCCCACCCTTTGTGGGCCTGGGCAAAGGCTGGAGAGGGACAGGGAACTGCTGGAGAGGGTAGAGAAGAGGACTATGAAGATGATGAGGGGCCTGGAGCATCTCTATGAGGATGAAAGGCTGAGGGATTTGGGTCTTTCTTTAGTCTGGAGAAGACTGAGGGGGGATCTGATCAACAACTACAAATACTTAAAGGGTGGATGTCAGGGGGATGGGGCCAGTTTTTTTTTGATGGTGCCCAGTGATGGCACAAGAGGGAACAGACACAAACTTGAATGTAAGAAGTTCCATCTAAACATGAGGAGGAACTTCCTTCCTGTGAGGGTGGCAGAGCCCTGGCACAGGCTGCCCAGAGAGGTGGTGGAGTCTTCATCTTTGGAGACATCCCAGACCTGCCTGGATGCCTTCCTGTGCAACCTGCTGTGGCAGGGAGGGTAGACTAGGTGATCTCCAGAGATCCCTTCTAACCCCTTACCATGCTGTGATTCTGTGAAACACCAGCGTTGGAGACCTTGCTCTTGGCTGAGCCTCTGTGTGCTGCTGTAATAGTAATATTCACAAGAGTTATACCCAAAAAGCTATGCTAACAGCTCTGGTTTCTTCACTGGACAGTTGAGCTTTATGTTTTGCTATAAAAACAAGCATGTATGATTTATATATGTTATATAGTACATAGACCTATAAAAGCCACACAGGTTATGGGGCAGACCCTGGGAATTCTCTGTTTCAGCGGGCGAGTAGGATCTAATCCAGAAATAAAACTCAGGAAAGAGTTGAAATCAAAGTCACGTATCCATGTGTCACCTTACAGGAGAGATCTGGACCCAAAAGCAGCCAAGATGTATCAGGAGAGCTTATCGTAAATATTCGTATAGTGTTGCAGAAATACCAGGTGGTTTACGATGAGCAAAGTGTGCAGAACAAACAGAGCCTCTGAAGAGGTAACCTCTGAAGGATGGAAACCAGAACAACATGGACCACGGGGCAGGGACACAGCAACTATCTCCCTGAGGTGGAAATTGGCACATCAGGCAGAATAAATCCATGTACTAGAATCTCACGTATATGTTAGAAACTAATTGGATGTACCATATCTGTGCCCGCTGGAAAGCCAGGCTTTGGATCCAGAGCACCAAGCCAGGAACAAGACCGGCTTCATCAAGAGACAGGCTTACACTCATTTTTGGTCAGCTTTTTCCAAGATTTAATGCAGATTTATGTAAGACGAGAAGGCAGAGAAGCAAAATGTCTCTGAACTGTGCTGGAGATTTACCTCTCCTTAAATCCTCTCTCCTCCGGCCCTAGGTAAACTGAATTTAATGCTTCCTCCCAAGCAAGGCAATCTGTTATAAAGACATTAAGAGTCTACATAACCTTTTTTTATTTTTTTTTCCTTTTTTTTTAAGATGGAAGATTATAAAGAATATTCTATTTGAACAAGCAGAAATGCTATCAAACCTAGAAACCTAGCAATGCAGCAGCATTGGGAACCCAACCCAAGGAGTAGATACTTTGGAAATACATGAGTAGTGATACCCAGGAACCTTTTTTTTCCTTACAGTTTTAGTGCATGCCATAGCAGGCGCCTCACAAATTAAGTTTAAAAAGCTGTAGATATCTTGTTGATGGAAGTTTTGATGGGATTTAAAGCCGACTGCAGCTCACCCATGAATTTAGGGGGTTTAGGGTTTTGTTTTTGGTTTTGTGTTTTTTTGTGGTTTTTTTTTTTTTTTTGTTTGTTTTTTTTTTTTTTAATATGCACAATTGAACTCACTTTAAACTATCTTATTCCCTGGGTTTTACCACTTAATTTACAGAGTGATAAAAACCAGCTTATTTTGCATATGCCGTCAGGGATGTGCAAGAGTGATACCCTGCTGTGCTGCTTCCCTGAGCTAATGTGCTGCTAACCGGGTACCTCTGTGCCACTGTCACACCGTGTTACTCACCAGCTCCTGAGCTGGAGAAACTGCTGGAGCCCAAGACTAAGTTGGTCTGCATTCTTGTATCATTTCAATAACGCTCAACCAGTCTTTCATAACCTCCTTACATGACTGTAAGGTTTACTGGTTTGGTAAATGTATTCCAGAGCCTTTGAGGAAAAAAACACTAACTATTTTAATTAGTAATTGGGTCTTAATGCCCCAGAGCAGGTATCTTTGCATAAGATATTTTATGCTTTACTCTGCTTTGGTGAGACCTCATCTGGAGTAGTGTGTGCAGGGCTGGAGCCCTCAACAATATAGGAAGGATATGGACCTGATGGAGAAGGTCCAGAGGAGGGCAACAAGGATGATCAGGGGGCTGGAGCACCTCTGCTCCAAGGACAGGCTGAGGGAGCTGGGGTTGTTCAGCCTGGAGAAGAGGAGGCTCCGAGGAGACCTAATTGCAGCCTTCCAGTATCTGAAGGGAGCTCCAGGAAGGCTGGGGAGAGTCTGTTTACAAAGGCCTGAAGTGACAGGATGAGGGGCAATGGCTTTAAGTTGGAGAAGAGCAGATTTAGATTGGATATTAGAAACAAGTTCTTTACTCTGAGGGTGGTGGAACACTGGACCAGGTTGCCCAGGGAGGTGGTTGAGGCCCCTTCCCTGGAGATATTCAAGGTGAGGCTCAATGAGGCCCTGGGCAACCTGGTCTAGTTGGGGGTGTCCCTGCAACTGCGGGGAGGTGGGACTAGATGACCTTTGGAGGTCCCTTCTGGCCTGGACCATTCTATGATTCTATAAGAGATATTTACCATTTTTTAGTGAAATTACTTCAACTATTTTATTTTCCCTGTGCTGGGTACACCTTCTCACTACACAGTGAGTAGATGTGATGCTATCCAGATTTTCCACTTCAGGCATGTCTAGACTTCACCATGAGGTGAACCATGAGGCTACCTAGTTGGAAAAGCTGGGTAGTTTATCTATTCACTTGTGAGGGCGAGTCCGGTGCAGTGTGGACAGACCCTGTATCAGTACAGCTAGTGATCATCTCATTAGTCACATTCATAAGAATCATAGAACTGTCTAGGTTGGAAGGGACCTGGAAGAGCATCTAGTCCAACCATCAACCTAATTCTCCTAAAAACCATCACTAAACCATGTCTCTAAGCACTATGTCAGCCCATCTTTTGAATCCCTCCTGGGATGGTGCCTCAACCCCTTCCCTGGGCAGCCCATTCCAAGGATTAATAACCCTTTCAGTGTCAACATGTTTCCTGATATCCAATCTGAAACTCCCCTGGTGCAACTTGAGGCCATTTCCTCTTGTCCCATCACCTGTGACTTGGGAGAAGGGACTGTGTCGTTGTCCCCCTTATCTATCTCACCTAGGTCTCAAAAATTTAGTTGTCAGTCTCTCATCTGTTTACCCTGCCTCCCGTTACCAGCAGGCACATCCAGGGAGATATTAATCTCGTTTGGAGGCAGATAGTTAAAGTAGGTCAGAGAGATTGCATGTGTGGGTTGCTCTCCAACGAACGTAGCAGGAGCCTAGAGCAATCAGTGGAGAATTAGACAACTAAACCTTAAATACCTGTGCTGAGATGGAAATAAACTCACCCAATATTGCTCTGTCACTGATAAATAGCTGTTACAAGGAAAGCTCTGCTCTCAGTCATAGTTTCATGACTTGGCTTGTAAAACGTGCCCTGCTCCAGGATCTTCAACCTCCCCAGACACTCCTCAGAGTGCTGTGGTGTGTAAGTAGGTCAGCACTCTTGTTAACGTTACACCACTCCGGTGATAAACCTTTTGTTTCTGCAAAAACAATGCCCAAATGCTGCTTCTCTAGCATCTGCGTGGCCCTGATAGCCTGAGCCTGGCTTGCAGTGTAATATTTGTCCTTTTTAAATAGAAGCATTAATTTATTCCCTGTGCAGGAAACCTTTGTGCAGGCTCACTGCTGGAAGAAAATCATAGTTGTGTAGAGGACAAATGCTTCTAAAAGGGCAGCTTGTTTCTATCCACACAATCCCTCAGTACCCGTGTTTCTTTTCTACTTTGTAACACAAGCATTATATAAAAGTAAACGTGAATGGCGAGGATTGATGGGACTTTTTGGAGTTGCTCTTATAATGTTTTTCCAAACGAGACTGTTTTTATGTTTGGCAAATTAATTTGTGTAGAAGGGTGACAGAAACAATTTGGAGTCTTAAAAGATAAACATATAAGAGAGGAATAATTTTACCCTGGTTTCTGTATCTAACTGCTCCGTATGTTTGGATACAGTGATCCTAATGATGGTATTGTCTTTATTTCCCACCCTAACTTGAAGACATTGGCAAATGCCATTATTGCAGCCACATACAAGAACTTGGTTAGTGCAGAAATGGTGTTCCACTCAACACTTTTCAATACATGAAGCAGCGAATATCCATCCAGCAGCCCATCCACTAAGAAAAACTCAATACTGGAATTATTAATCTTCTGCCTTATTTTCACCTTACAGTACATTAAAAAATCTGCTACTTGCGAAAACAAGTACATTTTTCCATCACAACCTGAAACGACTTCTTTGGAAAGTTTCAGTCAGAGCCACAAGGATTACTCATTTATGGAAATACTTGGGAAAAAAATAGAGAATAGTTCAAGTCGCTTTGAAAAGTTAAATTTTCAACACCAGTGTTTTTTCCTGAGTTTAATAGCAAGGGAGCACAGCTTGCTGTCTTCAGTTCCACAGGACCAGCTGGCCATTTTCTCTTATATTAAGTGGATTGTGGGCATATCACATATTGTGGGCAGAAATGAAGGCTGCACGCAGCAGTTATCACCAATTCCCTGCTGTGTGTCAGTATATATTTCTAGATTTTGCTCGATCAACAACATTACTCCTTCAGGTTGTTTTTTAAGATCAGGTCTGAAAAGCCAATGTTGATCTGGAAAAATTCAGCAGGTTTAGCTAAGTTGACAGCTTGTGGATCTTTAACTGAAAGACTGAAACTAGATGTGACTCTTCATTTTTTTTTTTAAGCATATCAATTTCAAGTTCTTAATTTAAAAAGAGAATGTTAACATTTTTCTGTCCTGTGATATCAGTGGCAGTATCTCAGTAAAATAAATTTGAAAATGTCCTTGAAGTATTTCTCTTGACTTTTTCTGAGGATTTGGGTATCAGTCCAAACCTGGTAAATCACACTTTACAGTATGTTAGACACCAGCTGAGTGACGCATCAGCAAGACTGGTTAAATTTTGTTTTTTCAGTGATGCCTGATTGGCATTACCAAGGAATTGTTCTGTTAGTAGAGACATGAAGGAGACCAGAGGTTCCCCTGACCTTTATAGACCAAGAGACTACTCCTCACAGAAATGCAATTGGCAAATATTATTCTATATTAAGAATTCATTTGGACCTATGTATTTTTCCCAGATAGCGCTCTTTTTAAAATGGAGGAGTCTGAAATTGCTGAAATGATTCATCACGCAAAAGGAAATACAGTTTTTGTGTTGTTTTATTTATTGTGTTCCTTGGGCGTAGTTAGATTTCCAAGATAATATTGATAGATATATATATTGCAAACTGTTTTGAAATTCATGAGTACAGCAGTTGTCATGCCCATGAAATTCAGACTAGATATCAAAGTGCCTGGAATGCACTGGAAAATGAAAATTAACGCTCACTTCAATCTACTTTTATATGTTTGTGTCTTGAAAAGATACCTCCGTGGGGCAGTACTGGGATTACATGTCAACAACCAGAGCAAAGGGATTGCAAATAGACCCTGAAAAGGCATGTAATTACAGGCAAGCTGTATCTTTGACCTCTCTGCTTCACTCCATGTCCAAATTTCAAGCTCCTGATTGTCAGAGCAGAAGCCTGGAACCCCCAGCTGGCCGGGAACCCTATTAACCAACTTATCTCCACCATGGTCCAACCTACAACCAAGCTCTCTCTTATGGCATTTTCCTATGACTCTGACAGGTCACAGCTCTCCTCCTCTCTTCTTCTACTGGTATAAGCTGTGGTTTTGATTCCACACCAGCAAAGGTGTCTTTCCAGGTAGTATTTGGCTAATACTTCACTTAACAACTGTTGATAGCATTGAATTTAAATATGAAAACCAAAACTAAGGCTGATATAAGATGTTCTTGGCAATACATTACCCAAATCCATGGGTAGGTATGCCCAAAGTTCTACACACAGAAAACCATCCACAATGTTGTTCTAACAACAACCAGAATTCACAGTACTCACCTTCTAAAGAAACCAGCAAAGCCTTATTATTATTATTGTTTAAATCCCTTCTTCCTCTACAGCAGAAAAGTTTTTCAGATCTCTTCTGTGCGTTGTCTTTAAATCATCCAGACCTTCTTCCACCTTCCCAATCTGATCTTAAACTTAAAATGATTGATGGTGTTGTTCTGATGACAAATACTGCAGTAATGAGCCAGGACGTGGATATTTTTCAAGCTGAAAACCAGAAAAGAATCATTAGATCTATGATAAATCAATGATTTGAACAAAACCAAAATCATGAATGAAAAGAAAGAAGCAGAAGAGAGTCCATCAATCTTAGTGACTGACGAAAGAAGAAGGATACAGGTACAAGCTATGTTTGTTTGGGGTTTTATTTTCTATTTCGTTATTTTATAGGAAGGCAGTGTGCTTAAGCAATGTGTCATTATCTTCCAGTGATGTATCTTAGCAAAACATGCAGGAAAGGAATCCATCAGCAAACAGGAGACAGGAAACTGCAACTAGTGAATGTATTCTCAATGTTTCAGATCAAACCTGACAGAAAACTCATGTGAGTAACAGAATTGGCAAAATATGGACATTTGCTCCTATTTGAAGCAGCTTTACCATTTTATTTGTGAGTGTTCACAAAAGCAAGTGTTTGTCTGAGCAGCTGGTTGGACTATGGCTGGTCTTTGTACAAACATTCTTCTTCATGCCTGGGCAGCAGTAATGTCTGTAAATTGCTGTTCAACACCTGCCCTTCTGTTTAAACTGTTCCAGTTCTCTGGCTGGGGGGGCAAAAGGAGATTCTGGATCAGATGATCAGAGATAATGGTGAAGACACAGAGATTGTGCCACTGGTCACTTGTCTCCTTGAAGGAAATGCTGAGCTAATTCTGCCCCTCTACTCCACTCTGGTGACGCCCCACCTGGAGCACTGCATCCAGCTCTGGAGTCCTCAGCACAGGAAGGCCATGGACCTGTTGGAACGAGCTCAGGAGAAGGCCACAAAAATGCTCAGAGAGCTGGAGCCCCCCATTCTGTGAGGACAGGCTGAAAGAGTTTGGGTTGTTCATCCTGGAAAAGGGAAGGCTCTAAGGAGACCTTGTTGCAGCCTTTCAATACCTGAAGGGGGCTACAGGAAAGATGGAGGCAAACGTTATAGTAGAGCCAGTTGCAATAGGACAAGGAGTAATGCCTTTAAACTAAAAAAAGGTAGATTTAGACTAGATATTAGCAAGAAAGTTTTTACAATGAAGGTCATGAAACACCGGAACAGGTTGCCCAGAGAGGTGGTAGATGCCCCATTCCCTGGAGACATTGAAGGTCAGATTGGATGGGGCTCTGAGCAACCCAATCTAGTTGAAGATGCCCTCGCTTATTGCAGCGGGGTTGGACTAGATGACCTTTAAAGGTCTCTTCCAAGCCAATCTGTTCTACAATACTATGAATGGGAATAGAATTATATTTTTCTATCAGTCATAAAACCTGTGATATAAAGTTAGTTTAATAAAATGAAGGACAGATGAGAAACTGAAGGATAAATCAATAACTCAGGCACATCTATTACACTGCTGTCAAGTTCTTTCACCAGGAGAGGGTTATATCGGTTTTTCAAAGGCAAATGAGCCTCTTGCTCTCCGCAACCAAGGCTACCATTCCCTCAGGGATATTGGCCAGGATTGGATAGCGAGCTCTCTGTCTCATAAAAACAGACCTCTATCACTTGAGCCGAGGGACCAACTCCCTCACTTATCGATGACGGTGACAGCAAAGTGCAATCAGAACTCTAGCAGAAATTCAGCGCTGATTTTTGCTGGGGCAATTGAAGCTGACCCTGGCTGTTCTCCCCTCCCTCCAACAAACCTTTCTGCTCCATCACAGCTGGAGAACAGGGTACACATCCTCAGTTCAGCCTGGTAGTTTAGCATGGGCTGCTTCTTTAGATGTTCTAGGTAAGGTAAAGCCCAATAAGCATTAATAGAATCACTCCAGACTTTTATCAGTGATAAAAGAAAGACATTCTGCAGGTGTAGGGTTGCAATCATTCCAATTACTGTCGTGCGAGAATTATGTGCAAGTGTCAAGTAACAAATATATCATGTGCCAAATTATATTCTCTGTCAGTGACTTTAGCGGACAAGCCCAGGGTACAGCAAAACAGTATTTGTCCTCAGTTTTTGAATAAGAATTTATTTTATAGCCACCGAAAGAGAATTTAAAATTAAATTCGTTCCTTCAGTCTTAGAAATTCCACAAAACCAGCATTTTGGACAAGTCCACTTGTCTTATAGCCGTTCCCTTATTAAGGATTTTGTTCCAGTTTTTAATTTATCCCGTGTATCTGTGGGTAGGAACCACTCGAAATCTGTGCTCTGCAGCCCCCGTGTTATTTTAATGCCCCGCTTTTCAAATGAAAACCTGGATCTTGAACAGAATTTTCTGGTAATAGGCTTTTCCCAAATAGTATTATGAAAGATAGAAATTTTTGATGGAGTTAACAACACCTCATTGAGTGCAGACATTGAAATCTACATTTTCACTTGCAGAAAGATTTGCTGAAGAAGTGTAGTTAAAGAAGGGAGGAAGGTTGCTGCACTGAACTTGTAATGAACCAAGACGCAGTAAGCTAATGAAATGGCGCTGCAGACCTGGCCAAATTGAGTACTGAAGTTGATATGGTAATAAAATACAATATTAATACATTGGGGTGATATGATAATATAATCTGCAATCTAAGGAAAATTGTCAAGTTATATTAGGTCACTGGTCAGTTTCATAGAATCACAGAATGGTTAGAGTTGGAAGGGACCTTCAAGATCATCCAGTTCCAACCCCCTGCCACGGGCAGGGACACCTCCCACCACACCAGGTTGCTCCAAGCCCCATCCAGCCTGGCCTTGAACCCCTCCAGGGATGGGGCAGCCACAGCTTCTCTGGGCAACCTGTTCCAGTGCCTCACCACCCTTGCAGGAAAGAATTTCCTCCTGATATCCAATCTAAATCTCCCCTCTTTTAGTTTAAAACCATTCCCCCTTGTCCTATCATACCCCTTCCTGACCAAGAGTCCCTCTTCATCTCTCCTGGAGCTCCCTTCAGATCCTGGAAGGCTGCTAGAAGGTCTCCCCGGAGCCTTCTCTTCTCCAGGCTGAACAACCCCAGCTCCCTCAGCCTGTCCTCACAGCAGAGGTGCTCCAGCCCTCTGATCATCTTCATGGCCCTCCGCTGGACCCGTTCTAACAGTTCTATGTCCTTTCTCTGTTGAGGACTCCAGAGCTGGACACAGGACTCCAGGTGGGGTCTCACAAGCACAGAGTAAAGGGACAGAATCCCCTCCCTTGCCCTGCTGGTCACGCTTCTTTTGATGCAGCCCAGGATGGGATTGACTTTCTGGGCTGCCAGCACGCACTGCTGGCTCATGGTGAGTTTCAAGTGGCTATTTGAAAGACAACAAAATATGGATGAATTACGTAGCTTATTTGACCACACTGCAGCTTGCAATGTTGCTCTCTATGGCAATTCTGCTTTGTTAATTTTGAACCAGTCTCAGAGTCGGAAGGTCCAAGCTGTGCTTCTGATTCCACAACTGTCCTTGACAGGAAACACTATCGTTCTACTTCTCATGGACTTTTTTTCTCTTTGTAAGCAGCCACCTTTCCCCCACCCTCGAAGAAAGGCTGCCAGCCTTATTCCGTGAATAGACTCTTGACCTCTACACACATAATTAGCTATCCAGAGGAATTGAAAAAAAATAAAATAAACAAAAACCAGTTGAATTGCTGCAGAATGGCAAAATGGTTTAAGGGGAGACAGCAAATACATAAAACCAGGCTTAACCCATAGTTGGATCCCTTCGATATTGCTGGTATCCAGGCAAAAAGCTGTTCAATACCCCCCTGGCTGCACAGGAGGGCTTGTGTACTCGTAGGGCTGTGCACTGAGGAAAGCAGTAAAAACTACCTGGAGATCTTATTTAGGCACTGAATCTTTTCGAACTGCCTTTCTGGGCAGCCAAGTAATGCTGTACTGTCAAGTTGTATTACTCCTTTCCTTTACAAAGAAAGTAGGAAGTCAGAAGTAATCCCAGGACTCCAGGTGACTTTCTCAACCAGCACCTGCACTAAATTCTGTCCGAGTCTTCTCACCAGATGTGCAAAGGCATGCAGCATCCCAGGGGAGAACATTTCATAGAATCAGAGAATCATAGAATGGTTAGAGTTGGAAAGGACCTTGAAGNTACCCCTTGTCCTATCACTACACTTCCTGAGACAGGAAAAAAAAAATTCTAAGAGTTCGTTTATTAATTTATCAAAGT
>VZRU01016624.1:31969-73098 GCA_013398155.1 Pedionomus torquatus | reverse complement strand
CTCCAGGGATGGTGCCTCAACCACCTCCCTGGGCAGCCCATTCCAACACCGTTTTTAACGGCATCTCTCTGTTTTCGGTGGTACCCCACGCAGAGAAAACTTTTTTGGGGGATGGCGAGAAGTGTTCTGCAAACACGTGTCACTGGGGACTGATTTTGGGATAGTTCTGGGATACTTCCACCCCCGTGCAGGTTTTGTTGCGTTGTTCAAGACAGTCTGGCTGCCTTGGGCACCTCCAGCCCTTGAGGGTCCCTCAGCCTGATGGAACAGCCCACCCGGGCAGCAGTTGGGGTGCGGGAGGAGGAGGAGGAGGTGGTTTTATCACTTGCCAGCAAGAAACTCAGCACGGAACAATTCCCTGGGAACAAAAGAGCAGCAGAGGGCTTGTTTAAGGGATTTGGAGAAAAGATGCTGGTTGCATAAAAGGTGGTAAGAAAATAACGATCTCGGTGACCACAGCATGAGCCCAGACCCAAGCAAAATATTCCTTCTCCAGGATAGCTCAATCTCTTGCAGCCTGAAGATTGTATAAATTTCCTGGGGAAAAAAAAAAAAAAAAAAAAAAAAAAAGGAAAAAAAAAAAAAAAAAAGGGGGGGGGGGGGGGGGGGGGGNAAAAAGGTGGGGGGGGAGGGGGAAGAAGATTGAATCAAAGGCATTTGAAGTAATTTCTGGGGTTTTTTTAATTCCATAATGGACTGTTTGTTTTAGAGCCTGCCACCATTTGTTTCAGCAAGCTGTTGGCTTAGGACTTATTTTTTCTCTCACAAAAAAAAACCCCAAAAACCTCCCACCTGGAGTGGAGGAAGTGTTTTCAAATCGTACTGCTGACCAGAATAGCTCCTTATTTCTCAGCGTGTCATCTCTACCGTAGGTACGTGTTTTCCTGCTGCACTTGAGAACTATTCAGTATCAAAACCCATCATGAATTATACACTGAGATCTCGCTAACAAAACGTTCTCACGTTTACTCATCCTACTGTTTACTTCTCAAAAAGCTAGTTAAATGGCTGTTCCACGTGGACAGACTTTTCAAAGGGACACGAACCCTCTGTCCGTTACCCAAAACCAGGCAATTGGCTAAATTTGAGGGTGGGGTTTTTTTTTTGTTATTCTGATCCTTCATTAAGTTCCTGAACTGCAGGCTTAGGTAACTGCTCATCTTTTGCCACAAGGACAGATAGCAAAGTAGATAAAGTGATGCATGGTGATGCTAAAGGCATGTAGTCATGCTCCAGACTCATACTAAAACCTGCTCCCAATTGACCCAGCTTAAAATAGGTACCTGGCCACAGGCACTGGAAAGAGAGATATATGGTCTGGTCAAATACTATATAAAAATGGTCAAATACTATATAAACTATATATATTTTTATATATATATCCATATGCTCTAAAAGTGCTGATTGTTACAAAAAACCACCATGAAATATCTACCAAGATCTATAAGAACAAAACACAGTCCCCAGACAAAACATGGCAGTTAGTGGGAGCTGAAAGAAATCCCCTTTTACAATGGGTGTAAACGAAAAAATGGTGGCTTTTAATACCGCTTCTGCCTAATTCACGTGCTGTTCATTACCTGAGCAATCCAGGTTGAAAATGAAACCTTTTACATTCGCAGTCGTAGGGGCATAAAGCTGAGGCACCGAAAGCAAACTTCAATTAGCAGCTACCTGGCAGCTCAATTAGCAGTTACCTTCAATTAACATCACCCAGGCTGTTAAAACCCAGTGGCTCTGGTACAGTTCAGCAGCAGCTGGGAAGGTTATTTGGCTCAATGCTGTTACTGTGAGAAATGGAAACGGTGCTGAAGTCATTATTCTTATTCTTCAAGACACAAGAAAAATGAGTATTGTAACTAATGAAACATGGAAAGTGCTGAAGCCTCCATTAATATTATCAATGTTTTTAATTTGTTAGATGATGAAGCGTTAAGGTCCCTATAGCAGCTGCTGATTTCAGCTCTTAGGGACAGTGACCTTTTAAATGTTACTGTTCAAGTGACCGCATTCTAAAACGCTGTCCTTGGGAGTTTTCTATAGGTTTAAATACACTTTTCTTTAAATTAGGCAAATAAGTTCTGTGAACTTGACACGCTTTTGAAGAACCGAGTAAGCTCGAGGCCACTGGAGCTACTTCTCTTTCTGTTTGCTAGCTGGCATCGTTTTGCTGGGGCATAATGTTCAAACTTTGAGCAAACCTTAATGTGCTCAAAGCGGCATCCAGTCAGATCTATGAGCATCCAAAGGAAGAAGAATTCAAGCAGCCGGTCCACAGATGGTCTGTAACTTTGAAAGCAGCTCTATTTGAGCTATTGCATATCTCCTTCTGGTTCCCTCACTGACAGAAAAGCAACTGTATATAAATAAAGCTTCAATGAATGATGTAAGGGATTTTTTTTTCCCCTTTGATAGCCCACTATTCAGCCAGAAATTTTTTGACAAAAGACTCTGCATTGAACAGCCAGATATTCTAAAGAAACTGAATCCCAGAAGCTTTCACCAAAAGCTGAGTTGATTTTGGCTGACTCAGTCCCATTAATCTACAGGTCACCATTGTCGCTTCGTGATTTTTTTCAAAGCCAGCAAAAGGAGCTGATTTAAAATATGTGGGGAAACAACCTTTCTCTTTCTCTCCTATTGGAAAGAAACACTGAAAACATTCTCTAATTCAGAACCTGAAGCATGCAGCAAAATGTAAAATGCATTTACCCCCTTGCAGTGTAGAGCAAAGACAGTCAAGAGAGGAAAAAAAAAACAGGTTTTTTTTTTGCTTTCTTCACCTCTTTAACATTTTACTCTCTCTGTCCTCAAGGATGGAGGCAAAACAGAAGGACGGGAGATGTGGATCGTCCCCCGACTTTACTTAAAGTTGTTTCTCAAGCCACACCAGCACAATGGGGGATGCAGATGGCTATCCAGTCTGGACAAACTGGACTTTGAGTCCTCAACATAGAAAGGACATAGAACTGTTGGAATGAGTCCAGCGGAGGGCCACCAAGGTGAACCGAGGGATCATCTCCAGAGGCTGTTTCTCAACCCTTCCCTTTGACAAGTTGCACTTCATCCTTGCTCAGCCACACATCTTCACCTAAAATGCAATCCATTCCCTTTTTCAGTCTATTTTATGTGGACAGACATACTACGCTGCCGTAGTGGGTGGAGAGGACACAAGGTGGAGTGTCCAGCTGGTCAGCAGCTTGAATCCAAAACACTCGAGCTTCGTCTCCCCTATACTGGATTTAATTGGTTCCATCTCATTTCTCTATAGTGCCTGAGCTTCCATCAGCAACACTCTCAAGGTCTCCAGTGCCTCAGCTAAAATAAACAGGAGTTTAGCCAGTAATATCTGCGCTTCAGGCTAGATCAGGGTAAAGGCTCGGGTTGGTGGGGTTTTTTTGAATTACAGACCACACATGGTTGCACACCAGGGCTGTTTCTCGGCTCAAAAGCCAGTTACTAAAAATTTGATCCGTGGTTTCCCGCAGCAGTGCCTGACACGCTGCATAGCCCAGCTGCAGATTTACTTGCAAAGGCATTTCTTGAAACTAATCCATGGTGTGTAGTTATTGTATCCCTGAGCTACACCTGAGAGCAGCCACGAAAGCGTAGGCCTTTCTTCATTTATTTTTCAGGGAATTGACCACCATACCCTGACCTGAACCAGTTCTGTTAGAGCACCCATCTGCAGAACAGCAGGACGTGGGGGACAAGAGATAGGCTAAAATATTTTGCATTTCTATATGCTGTGCATTGTTAATTCTCTTGCACTGCATGGCAGAGTACAGTGCGGTGTCAAATGCAACAGGACTTTCCCTCCTCCCAACACAATATCATTGTGGAGAGCTGGATCTCATGTTTACGGTACTGCTCCACCATTTAGGGTGCACGTGGACCCCAGAGCAGTGTGTTTCCTTGGCCTGTATAGGTCACAGGATCGTAGAATGGTTAGAGTTGGGAGGGACCTTCAAGGTCATGGAATTCCAACCCCCCTGCCCTGGGCAGGGACACCTCCCACCACACCAGGTTGCTCCAAGCCCCATCCAGCCTGGCCTTGAACCCCTCCAGGGATGGGGCAGCCACAGCTTCTCTGGGCAACCTGTTCCAGTGTCTCACCACCCTCACAGCAAAGAATTTCTTCCTGAGATTTAACCTAAATCTCCCCTCTTTCAGTTTAAAACCTTTACATCATCCCCAGTGGTCTTCCTTGTTAACTTTTGATGGTCAAATAGTGTATTTAATTCATTCTATGAATGAGAAGAGCTCTTCCTTCCTTCTGTCATGGTACTGTGCACCATGGTAGTGTGCACCATGGTATGACACTGTCCCTTTGAGGTTGCAGTCTCTTCTAGAAACACATCTGCTGTAATTTCAAGCTCTTCTTTGATATTAATAACTCACCACATACTAATTAATCTCAAATTAATTCAGTCTCCAGTAATCAGAATTGCTTTTACACATGGAAGAAATCGAGGTGACTGTGCCCCGTTTCCATTATTCCCTACCCATATCATTATCTTTGTTTTCTCTTTTAAACAAGCCCCAGAGAGATACAAGAAGGAGAAAAGCGACCAAGAGCAGAGCGAATATAAACTCCCCTGAAGCCTCTCTTGCCTTTTGTGGGGACACATCCCACGGAGTCACTCAGTTTTTTTCCACAAGGAGTGGCCGTGGTATTTCAGGAATCTCTTTCCATCTGCCCCATCTCTGAGCTGCGGCAGGGGAGATTACTCTGGTATGCAGGCTGGTGCTCGCCCAGTGAAAAGAGAAACCTGATAGGTACCCATTTGTGCCTCGCAGAAATTAAATTTACCAGACATCTTAATGAAAAGCAAATTTAGACACAGAAAGCAAACTGCAATTTTTTTCCTCGCCTTAATTTTTTATGGAAGTGCACGACCACGCAGCTTCTAGAAATTATTCAAAATTGGTAAAGATAGATCCCTGGTTACTAATTTTAGTGGGATCGTCGTGATTTTAGTAGTCTGCCTCACCCACTCTCTGTCAGGAACTCTAATTTCCCACTCAGAGTTCTCCCGGCTGGTGATTTAGAGGAATATCAGTAATTGTGAAAGACCCAGACAATTTTCCCACTGTGATAGTGGATGCTGGGTACCAGTTCTTGGGTCTGGGGGAACACCCACACCCCGGCCTAACACCACAGCCACTGGCCTCAGTGTCACATTACAGCAATTGCCAGACAAATTTGTTCCCTCAAAAGATGAGAAGGTAAAAGTGAAATCTGTTGGCTGTGAAGTGCGGGCTGTGAGGTCCCACCCGTAGCACTGGGTCCAGTTCTGGGCTCCCCAGTTCAAACAGGACAGGGAACTGTTGGAGAGTGTACAGTAGAGAACCACAAAGATGATCAGGGGACTAGAACATCTCTCTTATGAGGAAAGGGTGAGGGACCTGGGTCCTTTTAGTCTGGAGAAGAGAAGACTGGGGGGGAAACTGATCAACACCTATAAATACTTCAAGGGTGGGTGTCAGGAGGATGGGGCCAGGCTTTTTTCCATGGTGCCCAGGGACAGGACAAGAGGGGATGGGCACAAACTTAAACACCAGAAAGTTCCATCTAAACATGAGGAGGAACTATTTCCTATGTGGGTGGCAGAGCCCTGGCAGNCAGAAAGTTCCATCTAAACATGAGGAGGAACTATTTCCTATGTGGGTGGCAGAGCCCATCTGGAAGAGGCTACCCAGAGAGGTGGTGGAGTCTCCGTCTCTGGAGACATTCCAAACCCACCTGGACAGACTCCTGTGGGACCTGCCCTGGTTGGACCTGCTTTGGCAGGGGGCTAGAATAGGTGATCTCCAAAGAGCCCTTCCAACTCCATATCATTCTATGATTCTCAAACAGTTGACCCATAGGATATTTGTGAAGCAGTGGGGACCTGCAAAACCAACTCAGTCGCATTTGAGTGGCTCGTCACATTCAGGACAGAGGACATTTTTCTTAACCTTGAGGGGTGATCATTCTGGATCCGTGTTGGAAACGGTTGACAGTTTGTGAACAGGCTCTTCTGTAACCCAAACCATAGCTTCTTACAGGATTAAAACAATTCTATGTTTGGCACTACCAGATTATGCTCACAAATATTTATTTAATCCCTTCCTCTCCATATTATCATTGTGTGAATGGAAAGATAAATGTCAGAACATTGAAATAGGATGTTTTGAGATCGTGGATCTGGACCTGCGCCCTGAGTCTCTTTGGCTTCTCTGCCCCTAGAACACACGTAAGCTCTTCAGCTACTCATATATCATCTCCAGTCTTAAAGTCTAGGCTCACTGCTCCCCAACCTCTAATAGACCCTGTGAGAAATGCAAGCACAACTTTACACTCCATCTCAGCTGTTTCCAAAAACCAAGGAACTGTTGCAATAACGAGAGGAAAAATGAGTTTAAAAGGAGAAAATAAATTGACTCTGTCAAACCAAATAGCAAGTGGGCTGGCTGGTTAGGTAAATAATTTTTATTGGCTTTTTCCAACTAATCTGCCTGCAGGATTTATTGGTGTTCTACTGAATCCTCAAATAAAGCAGCTGACTCTAGTTCCAGTTTATGCTTTATCCATTAATAATTTTGAACATCCTAGGGAGCATTTATATTATTTATTCATTTTATCTAACCATAATCACAATCATTGTGCCCGTTCCATGCAAAGTTACTCCAGGCCAACTTGCTAAAATTCAAATTGCATTTTATCATTCTTACAGAGAGGGCTTTTGGAACGTTCGGTTCCTAACCCGAGGGCTTCCCCATGGCCAGAAAACATTATGAAGAGGGGATAACTAGAATGGGTTGTGCCATAACCCCGTGCAAAAACACTGCCACATCTTGTTATTCTATTAGCATAATTAAGTTAGATTATAGCCACTCTACCTCGCACCATTCAGATTTGCACCCACAACCACACACACTTGTCATCATGCCAGAACCAGGGCAGACAGGGATAGAAGAGGCAGGAAACCACTTCAAACCTCTCACCTCTCTGGTTTCTGAAGCAAGGCTGAGATCAAAGCTTCTGTTTCGGAGGCTGTAGATGCGCTTGCATCTCCATGCTCTATGGTAATGAGCCAACAAGTACATCTTTATACAGCCCACTTCTGGGCTGCTCCATGGCTGTGAAAATGAAAAGTTTGAGTTACATAAATAGAGGTCGTCTTTACTTTTCTCATAGTTTTCCTGCGTGGATCTGTCAGTTTGATAAAGAGCAGATAAAATGTGGCTCTTGGTCTTCAAAGTCATTCCTTCACACTAGAAGTTTGTCCTGTCAAACCCCCAGGCACTCAGGTGATGGAACTGAATGAAGTCTCTTCTGTTGTTCACGAATCCTACTCTTCGTTAATCTGAAGTAGGCAAAAGAAAGTTTCCTCCACCCATGTGTGCCATGGGAAGAGTTTCAGGGAGTCAACACTTTGTGGAGTAGAGAAGACACTGCTGAAGACTACGGGGCAGAGACAAACCCATATGGTACTTTGGCTGCTTCTTATTATTATTTCTTTATAAAAACTCACAAACTAGCCAGCTTGTTAGGAAAGAAATCTGACCCAGCTTACCTAAATGCAGAGACTCTGCTTCAAAGAAGATCTCGAGAAGATCTGTACGTGCCAGACTCAATGCTCCGTGAATATACCTCAGAGAGAAAATTTTCCGCTAATAAAAGTCATATCAATCTGTTTAAGGTAACCCGATAACATTAATCCAAGATTATTTTACTCTGTGCAAGTTAAATTCAGAGATTCATTTGCTATTTGTGAACAAGCTGGCTTTCTGAACTTTGCCCATGTGCGGTCTGAATGTTTTCTTATTTTTCAGTCAGCCGAGTTTCTACATTTTTCCAGCTTTTTCACTTGAATAAATCCAGTATCAGCCTAAAGTATTTCTGCTCCTTCAGCAGTAAGTTGTTCTCTATGTCATGTCCCCGAGAAATTTCTAATTACTCAGACATTTTCATGCATTAAGGTTTACAGAATTAATTAAGTTTAAATTTAAATTTTAAATTTAGAGCCTGAATTTTAAATTTAAGTCCACAATGACCTGAATGTGACCAGGGACCTGGCCACATCATGCATCTGAGCTTCTCTCCAGCAAAACCCCAGGGGTGCTGGGAGGTGTCTGCTCAGCAGGGACATGAAAACACCACCTACATCCTGGCCAAGGGGCTGGAAGGTGCTCTGGGATCCCAGTGTTTCCACACAGGACTTCTCTGAGGTTCCATCACGGCACTTGATTTCAGCAGCTAAGGGCTGCCACCTCCTTCTGAGACAGGTAGAGAAGGCAGTGGGGCATTTGGCAGAGCCTAAAAAATGTCCTGGAAAATAAATGGGTAGAGTGTACAGATTCAGACATTGGAGAAAGGTGGGGGAAGTAACAGACAAGGCCAGGGAATGAGGACAAATAAGGAAATAAATAGGCTTCAAAAGCGATCAAGCCACGGTGTGATGCCAGCTCTGCCACTGCCCAAACCCACGGGATGGACTGAGCGAGGTGGTACAAAGATGGGAAGACATTTCCTGCAGGGCAGGGACAGACAGGCCAAGGAGCAGAAGGCAAAGCTTTCCCCATCCCAAATACAATTCAGTATTAATTTCAGTAATTAATTCAGAATTAATTTAATTCAGTAATTTACGGGACCCTGCAGCCTGTCACCTCTATGGAAACTTGTGGAAACATCTCCTGGAAACTTTTGTGTCTTACGTTTGCCTTGCCCTGTGGCATTGCTGCCACCATAGGGCTGGTGGCCATCTGAGGGCTGCTGATCCCACCCGTGGGAAGGGGCTGTACTGGGCCAGAGGGACCTCTGGAGCACAACCCCAGGCCAGAGATATCACGGGACAGAAAGGGAAGAACAACACAGGTAGGAGGGGAAAGTAAATTACTCGGAGGAAGGAGTGTGTTATTACAGGCTTTTTCACCAGTGTTTTCTTTTTCCTTTCAAGCAAAGGGATAATAAAAGAAAGAATGATTAAGGCCACCAGTATTAACACTGGAGAAAGGATGTGAAAAAATAAAACAGGTATAAAAATAATAACAGAGGTGCCTAATTTCTTTAACATTTGCCAAGTTGCATTAATAAACACAGTGCTAGGAACTTGAAGAGAGCACTGCAACCTGCTTGTGCTGTCGACCGCTTAGTTCTCACTCTGGTTTAAAACCTCCAGTTCAGTGGTGCTTTAACCCTAGGGCTAAGGGCACGATTCTTGATGCAAAATTCTGCTTCACTCACGAGCATCCTGCATGAAATTTGAGACAACTGAAAATAAATATAGAATATATAAATTATTATGGTGTATACTAACACAAATTATAACAGTATACGTTCCACAAACGCTGTTGTACCCTTAAGCAATTATTTAGCCACGTGCAAACAAAAATCTATTGTTTTCTAATTAACACAGCAGCTTGCAAACTAACCAAGATCTTAAGACAGCCATAAAATGCTAACTGTTAAAGCGTTTAGACCCTGTTCTTATTTACTCTACATGGCAGAGAATGCTGGATGAGTAGGAGAGAAATTCCAGGACATCTGATAGCCAGCAGGAGACAGAGAGAATGAGGCTCTTATCTACAAAAAGAAATAGCAGCTGGCACAGCTGTGAACAGGCTTATATTATTTTATTTCCAATGTACGAATGAAGCGCTTAGCAAACACTTCTTGAGATTTGAGGCTCTCTCTCCCGAGCATCGCAGGCAGGATGAGCACGGGTACTCACCACCTCCCCCTCCGTCTCAAGGTTATTAAAAGAATGAAGACATAGGCATGGATTTAATACCACTGGAGCCTGCTCTGGTCTGAATTGTACCGAGTCAGAGTGAGACCTCCAATTTTTCTTTGCTCAGGGACAGCCATTAAACATCGTTAGCTTGCAGTCCCTACCAGCTTCCACTGAAGTCAGAGCTGTGACCTGACCCCACACACCCGAATTCTGACATAGGGGAACGGCAGTCACTGGAGCACAGCCCTGGTCTAAGCTTCTAGATGGACTATTGCTGCAGTTTCAGTGATGCACATCAGGAGACCACACTCCAAATTGAATCTATCGGTAGAATTTGCCCACCTGAAATCACTTGTACAAAAGCTCTGGAAGCACGGCAGTCGGGACACGGGGAATCCAACAGCGGGCACTGCAGAAGGGGAGCAGCACTACACCGTCCTTCACATTTACTATCCTTCTATTTACTATCCTTCACATAATTGCTGCCTGGAGTGACTGAGTTGAAATTCCTCCCACAGATAGACACCTTGCCATGCCAGGGGCTGGCATGGTGGAGAAAGGGCAGGAGCCTTCACAGGAAGCACCAGAATGGGACAGAAAACAGTTGACGCTGCTTTGATTGGAGCACCTCCCTGATGAGGAAAGGCTGAGAGAGCTGGGACTCTTTAGGATGGAGAAGAGAAGGCTGAGGGGAGACCTTGTCAATGCTTACAAGTATCTGAAGGGTGGGCTGAAGGAGGATGGAGCCAGATTCTTCTCAGTGGTTCCCAGTGACAGGACGAGGGGCAATGGGGAAAAGCTGGAACATGGGAAGCTCCATTCCAATATGAGGAAAAGCTTCTTTAGGGTGAGGGTGGCAGAGGCTGCCCAGGGAGGGTGTGGAGTCCCCTTCTCTGGAGACCTTCAAACCCCACCTGGATGCAGCCCTGAGTGCTGTGCTCTGGGCAATCCTGCTTTAGCAGGAGAGTTGGGCTGGATGATCTCTAGAGGTCCCTTCCAACTCTGACAGTTCCCTGATTCTGTGACATGGGATCCAAGTGAAAGCAGCAGCAATCCTTGGCCTCTGATAATGTGTTATGGCAATATATCGGTGACAAGGAAGGATTAGTTTATGGGTGAGAGCATTCAATGGGAATCCTGCTGCACCAGGAGAGGTTTTCTGGTGTTCTTAAAGGGAAGAGCTGATGTTTGCCTGTGGCACATCGGCCTGACGGGTACCAGGGTGATCCTCAGGCATGGCTCAGGGCTCACAGCAGAACCAGCAAAGTGAAAACCAATGTTTCTCTTTACATTATGCAATGGATCTTTTTATTGTGAGGATCTGGGGAAGAATCCTCTGCAAAGGCCAAAACGTCAGTGGAGGACCAAAGGGACAGCCCTAGAGGAGCAGTCCAGAAAGAATATTTAAACATAAGCAAAAAATGTCCTAACAGGTCTGCTCTTTTTTAACTGAAATGGAGAAAATATACTGAAATTGAGAGCTCTTAAAAAAAAAAAAAAAAAAAAAGCAAACATTTTCCAGGAATATCTACATGATATGTTCTTTCCCTTCTTCTGGGAAAGAAGAAACAGCCCAGGGACTCGCAGACTCATAAAAATAAAGATTATCCTACTTAAGTATGTTGGAGGGACCCTTTCCAAGAAACTAGGAGGTAGCAGACACTATCTGGAGTTCAAATAATATCCATTAACATTACAGATAAAAGGTCTAGCAGGAAGGAAGGGCCACAGTCACATATTCAGCTTCTTGACTGGGTAATGTTGGTTCCCTCCCACATTTTTTCTGTTAAGGACACACTCTTTAATGACTACAGCTTTTTCCCCACAGCTCATCCCCTGACTATTTTAGTGCTCAGGGTGTCTAGCACAGTGGTTCTGCAACCACTTCAACCATGTTTTTGCTTAGATCGTGGTCTTGTGGACTCATCCCAGGTCCAGGACTCATTCTGGATAGACCTCAGCGTCATCTTCTCTGATGGTTTTTGTTCCCGGCATCAACACTTCTTGAGCTTCAGACGTTGCTGTGCAAACCCACACTTTCTCTCCAGATGGTCTGAAATTCCTGTACCGTCTTGTATTTGCCTTCGTCTGGGCAGAATTGACCCAGCACAGATTTTCTGGGGCAGCTGAAGGTGACCATCAGCTCAGATCACACAGCATCTGCTCCTGTGCCACAGGAGATGGGGGCAACCACACAGAGGTGGTTCCTGAAGATGCAAGTATTAGAGTCTGTGGTGATTCAGCCACTTGCTTTCCAAAATGAGCTTACTGAACGAGGTAACTTTATTTTAAATGAAGCATGCCAATAAATCCACCAGCTTCAGTAATTCTTAATGATAATAGTATTCCCCCGACTTATTATCAATAAAGAAAATGATGCAATTTGCTGAGAGCATTCAGCCTAAAGTCCACAGATAGGGTGTGGGGAATTTCAGCCTGGGTGGAAATTTCCCAAAGCTACAAGCCCTTGAAAACAGGGGTTTATGATGGAACCAGAATTTTAAGCAATGTAGCTAAGACAACGGCTCCAGTTATGCAGCCTGGAAGGCAACCATTCCCACCAGGGGCAGTGATTTAGGTGTACCTTGCTCAGTCATAGATAATTCCAAGCCAGGAGACCTATTTCCATGATCAGCCCCCTAAGCCAGGTAGCATCCATGGGCTGAGAGAGAAGAAACGAGAGAGGAGGAAAGGTAAAGAACAATTGCTACCTTCACACTATACCCTGACCATCACTGTGGGACTGATTCTGCGAGATGAAGATATCATAGAGAGGGGTTGGGGAAGCCCACGGGAGGAGCAGAGCTCAATTTGACACAGGAGCAGCAGCCACACTGTCCCCATTTGGCTTGAGTTCTTGCTGTGACGCTCGAGCTGCCCCATTCCCTGAGGTGCAGGTGATATTTGTGTGGATGCAGATTTTAACCTTTTTAATCTTTACTTTGTTTCCGTTTTTGAAAGGCCACCAGATTATTTGTATGATTAGTCGACTTGAGTAGAACAAAGAGCGGGCACACACCAAATGACACGGAAAACCAAGGAGTTATCCTAGGACCATGTCTACCATCCTGTACCACTGTACCACAGCAGAATACTGAGGAGGGAAGTGGAGGGAAACAAAGGGCTACAAAGATGAGGGGCCTGGAGTATCTCTCTTAGGAGGAAAGGTTGAGGGACTTGGGTTTATTTAGTCTGGAGAAGAGAAGACGGAAGGGGGTGGGTGACAAGAGGATGGGGCCAGTCTTTTTTCAGTGGTGCCCAGGCACGGGACAAGAGGGAATGGGCACAAACTTAAAGAAAGCACAAACTTGAATGTAAGAAGTTCCATCTAAACATGAGGAGGAACCTCTTTCCTTTGAGGGAAGTGGCTGCCCAGAGAGGTGGTGGAGTCTCCATCTCTGGAGACATTCTGAACTCGCCTGGACCTGGTCCTGCACAACCTGCTCTGGGTGACCCTGCTCTGGCAGGGGATTGGACTAGATGATCTCCAGAGGTTCCTTCCACCCCCATATCATTTTGTGATTCTGTGATTTCTTTCTGATAAGATTACTACGTTCCACAACACTGAATTTTCTTTTGCAAAGGAAAGAAAAACACTAGTAAAGATAAATACTTTCTTGCTGACCTTTCCTGTAAAGGTTTTCTGAGACCTTGCAAAACAGCAGGAATGGCACCTACATGCTTTTGGTAGGTAGGCTGAGAAAGACTGGATTGATGTGCACACTAACAGCTCTGCCTCAGCAGCACAGAGCGGGGCAGGAGTTCATTGACAGGTGGGATTATGAGCAAAGCAGACAGATTTGGTGGTAGGGCAAAGAAAATAATCCAAGGAACATTAACATCCTGTCTGATCTATAAGATTCATAAATACAGATTGCCTTTAATTAATTAAGCATCTGAAGAACTATACCTTCAGCCCTACTCTGCCTTTTATGGTCACCCTCAAAATCCAGCAACCAGTGCTCCAGTTGAGAGGTCTGTCACCCAGACTTGCTGTAATGACCAAAATGACCACAGGAGACTGGGGATCAAGACATCATATTTTGCTCAACTAGGAAGTGTGAGATGATTGCCAACACTCCTCAGTGCCAAGGGGTAAGTAAATGCGACTGCACTAAATGCAAGGATGCACAAGACTAGATGATAGGAAGAAAATTTTTTACTCTGAGGGTGATGAAACACTGGAACAGGTTGCCCAGAGAGGTGGTAGATGCCTCACCCTTGTGGAAGCTTTCAAGGCCAGGTCGGATAGGGCTTTGAGCAACCTGATCTAGTTGAAGATGTCCCTGCTCATTGCAGGAGGGTTGGACTAAATGACCTCTAAAAGTCCCTTCCAATCCAAACCGTCCTCTGATTCTGATTGTATGATCACTTTTATGGGAAACTCAAGTATCAGTGTTATTTATTCATCTGCTGACAACTCTTCCAAGGCTTCAATTTCTTTTCTAAGACCAGTATTTTTCAACTCTAAAGTGACAGGCACCTAAAAATGCGTGATATCCCTTAAAACAAACAAGTGCTTGAATCTGAGGCTCCCAGAGCAGTGATGAACTTGTTAAAGAGAAACCGTTAGGTTAGTTCAAATAAAGATCTTTTAAGGAACTTCTGCAGGAGCTGTGACTTTTTTTTTTTTTTTAACAAATCAAGTAACTCCTACTGAGGTTTTCCAAATGAAAATATGAAACCACAGGCTGTCAAAACAGGAAATCAGGAAAGCATAACCCTAAATCAGTTCTGTTTGGCTGATAAGTGGAACAACAGGATTTCTATCCCTCCTTTTTCTGTGTCTTTTTTTTTTCTATTTTTTTTTCTTTTTACACAAATCATAGCTGTGCACAGTAATTTAAATGCAGAGCTAATCCTGCCTCTGCCAGGATGTAGCGTGATGGAGATGGATAACAGAATGATGAAGTGTTGATTCACTGGAGGGTTTTTACAATCCTGAACACCCAGCAAAATGATCCTATTGAGTAATGGAACCAAACATTTCTTCAGTCCATATTCATTTAGTTGTAAAGTTGACAGTTCTGCTTGCATGCAGCGTAGCTCAGAGCCAGAATACACACTGAAGCCAAAAAACGCTGGTATCTCGCATGAACCAGAGTGGAGAAACTAAGTTCCAGATTCCTCCTGGCCTCATATATCTTATTTCCAATAGTGAATGAGTCTGAGCATTGGCTTAACTTGCAGACCTTGTTTACTTTAGCTTTCTATTAACCGTTATAAACTCGTAGAAACAAATTTCATGCAACTGCTGTACATTCTAAATGCTAAAAAGTAACAGGAGTCAGAGCTGCTTTTCTTCATCACACTCACAGTGTCACAGTAGAAACAGGATTCCTTGACTGACATAGAAGCACCTCCTTTGGTTCCTCTTGCTCCTAGCTCCTGGTAGCTTCATCTGATGCTTCCTCATTCCTGATAGGGACAGAAAATAATCAGTCCATCCTTATCCATTCATTCCCTGCCAAGCCTCTTGCATTTTCACACGCCTTTGTCGTATGTCTTTCAGCCATCTGTTTTCCAGGTTTTCAAGTCCTTGCTCACTTAGCTGCTCTTCACACAAATTTCTCATGCAAATTGCTCTCCTCTCAACCCTTTCCAGTCCCACTGCACACCTCTGGAGCTTGGAGGGAATCAGAACACCATACAGCAATAAAGACATAAGTGAACCATAGATTTATTCCAATGGCATAGTGTTGCTCCCCCTTCCTTGTGATTTAAGATATGTTTTCATAGAATCATAGAATGGTTAGAATTGGAAGGGACCTTCAAGATCATCCAGTTCCAACTCAAATATCATGGGCAGGGACACCTCCCACCACACCAGGTTGCTCAAAGCCCCATCCAGCCTGGTCCTGAAATCATATAGCAGTTAAGTATCTCAGGCCATGCAAAGCTGCCTCTTGCCCTTGTCTGCACCAGGTTCTGGCAGGCTAAGCTGCTCACTCTTCTCAGCTTTGGACTTGGTGCCCAAGTCCTCATCAGGCCCCAGGGAAGCTATGAAAATCCACCCTTAGCCAAGCAAAGTGGCTCCCTCTACCAAGACCATCGTGTTTCCTCACCCACAGTGGGAAGTTCAAGCAAACCAAGTCCTGAGCTCCTGCAAACGGCAGTGCCCTGTTGTCATCCCACCATAAACTGCCTGTGAAGCATTTTAAATAAAAGAAAAAAAAAAGAATGATAGCGTTAGGGCTCTGCGTGAGCAATTTTGTGGACTCAGCGCTCTAATAAATCACCCGCATGCAGGGTGAGGGCAATGTTTGGGCAGCAAAGGGAGATTTGTAGGTTGTGGAGAGAATGAGGTTTTCTGAGGTATTAAAAAGCACAAAATCTCTTTCTGGGAATGAAGAGGGAGGAGGAAAGGGGGAAAACAGGAAGAATAATTATAGGCCTTACATCTCTTTGATAAAGGAGGGGATTTTCAATATTTCTTCCACACTTGTGTTAATTAGAAACATATCGGTAGCGAAGAATTGAAGCAGGTTTGTAACTAACCAGTCAATGTAGGCATCATAGCATGAAATCACGCCACAAGCCCAAAAATGTGTTTTGCTAACCATCCATTAAATCTTAATCTCAAGTTTTGCAAGCCATTTAAATGGCAGAGAAACTTTCTGCCACAGCCAGGTAAATCAGGAGCGACCCAGCTTCCGTGCTTGCAGGAAAAAAAACCCTAGGAGAGGTAATCGGCTCAGAAATGAACATAAGCTTCTCCTCCTCTTTCAGGACTCTCATTTTTTATTTTAATATGAATATAACTCTTATAAATAGTGTCCTACTGGAAGAGCCAGAAACAAAGCTCAGAAGAAACGTAATGCCGGTTTCAGCTTTGCAGGGTGTGTTTATCGACCCCTCTCAAGAGGCCTTTGAGCTGACTTGAAGTGACAGAACCTCAGACTGAAGTAACTCAATTTTCCAGCTTTTTATCTTTATCATAGATAAATCACAGAATGGTTAGAGTTGGAAGGGACCTTCAAGATCATCGAGTTCCAGCCCCCCTGCCATGGGCAAGGACACCTCCCACCACACCAGGTTGCTCTCCCTTCTGAGATTTCTGATGCTCCTTAGTGCATGTGGACCAGACAGTTGGCAAAAAAAGCAGTGCTGGTTTTCACCAGCTCTTGAGTCAAGGGAAAGTATTCTGGTCTTTGAATAAAAATTCAGCCTCTGAGATACTGAGTGACCTCTGCCTTTGGTTTTGTGAAGAATCAGCAGAATGGTGCCCCACAAGTGATACTGGATTAATTGGTCTCAGAGAACAAGATTATTTCTTTCTAAGAGCTACCTACTGCCTACATCTGGCTGCATGTGAGCAGCTGAATTTTTCCAAGCTCTTAATATCCAGCAACTTCTGCAGAGCTGGGGGATCTAAACTTTTTAGGCACCCATTTTTGAAAGCTTTTGCCAAGAGTCTGTTTCACACCCACCTCCATCGCCTTCAGTTAGCAAAGTGTGAGAACCTGACATGTAAATGACAACAGAGCCGAGCCTCGGCTGAAGTCATTCCTTTAATTCGCTGACATTTCTGGGACAGCAAAACTAAAAATGTCTGAGCATTCAGAAGAAGAGCTTTTGTTTCACACACTAATAGTTCCCCTTGTTCTGCTTATGCAATTGTCATCACTTATTCTAATTCCCAACCCAGCAGTTTGAGGTGCCAAGCGGATACCAAGGATGGGGAGGCTCAGGATAACTCTCTTTTCCCCTGCTTTTAAAAATCAAAAGAAACACGTGCCGTGGCTGCAGCCCCTCTAGTGCTTGCCTTCCCAAACCAAGCAAGTTGATGCCACACTGACAAGGCCACCGGCTTTTTGTGGTGAGCCTGGCACAACAGAGCAGTGGGGCTGAAGTGTGGGATGCCTGAGCAGGTCCTCCCCCCTGCTTGCAGCACCCATGGGTCTTGCTGCAGTGATTCATCCGAGTCATCTCTCACCGTGCCCGCTGCTGCACGTGGAAATAGAGCTGACCTCTCTGTGGAGTTCAGGTCCCGTGATCCTGCAAGTTCAGCTGAAGGAAAAAAAAAAACAACCAAACTTCAGGCTCCAAACCGCAGCTGTGAACTGCTCTCCCAAAGTCCAGCTCTATGGCTTTGAATACAAATTTAAAAAAAAAGAAAAAAAAAAAGTTTTGAGGTTTCCATGCAAAATGAGAAAGGCCTCTAGAAATGTATGGCTTGTAGAAGAAAAGGGGAAAAAAGAACCCAAAGATGCAACTTATGTTGTATTTACATTTATATTTACATTTGTATATACTATTCTCAGCCTGGAGAAAAGAAGGCTGAGGGGAGACCTTCTCACTCTCTACAGCTCCCTGAAAGGAGGGGGTAGCTGGGGGGGGGGTCAGTCTCTTCTTCCAAGTCACAGGTGATGGGACGAGAGGAAATGGCCTCGTGTTGCACCAGGGGAGGTTCAGATTGGAGATTAGGAAAAATGTTTCCATGGAAAGGGTTATCAAGCCTTGGAATGGACTGCCCAGGGAAGGGGTGGAGGCACCATCCCTGGAGGTATTTAAAAGGCAGGTTGACACAGTGCTTAGAGGCATGGTTTAGTGATGTTTTTTATCAGAGTTAGGCTNGATGGGACGAGAGGAAATGGCCTCGTGTTGCACCAGGGGAGGTTCAGATTGGAGATTAGGAAAAATGTTTCCATGGAAAGGGTTATCAAGCCTTGGAATGGGCTGCCCAGGGAAGGGGTGGAGGCACCATCCCTGGAGGTATTTAAAAGGCAGGTTGACACAGTGCTTAGAGGCATGGTTTAGTGATGGTTTTTATCAGAGTTAGGCTGATGATTGCACTAGATGATCTTCCAGGTCCTTTCCAACCTAGACAATGCTATGATTCTATGATTTTAAGTCTTGCTTATGCTACAGACAGAGTGAAAAGAGGGGTTTTACCATTTACCTTCCCACACGTGAAAGTCATGAAGTTACCAGTTTTGTGCAGGAATACCTTTTCCTGTCCTTTGGGTTTATCCTTTGGGAGATGCTACCCAGGGAAGCTATCTGTCCCTTTGAATTAAATACCAGAATCACTTCTACCAACGCTCTCCAGCTTAAGGGCCTTTGCAGAACTTCTCAGCACCTGTAATTCCCTAGAGTTTCTACTGATAAACACTATCTGCTTTCATTTTATTCAAGCCTGTCTTCACCCTGCACCTAAATTCTCTCCCTCCCTTGCCGAAGTAAATGTCCCACCGGCTGGTTCCCAGGCTCTCAAAGCATGTCCAGTCAGCGCCTGCAATGTGGTGGGGATGCAGACAGCTGTCCTGGACACCAGCGTATCAGCTTTATCAGCCACAGTCACAGCCTCTAGCCCTTCATCCCACAGTCTGGGGATAAACGTGAAGTCAAAACCCAAGAAGTTACAGAAAAAAAACCCAGGATCTCCTCCTGAAGATGCTTTGCTGCAGCTTTAAGTTGCAACACGCAGTTTAAAATGAGAGAGAGCTCAACTTTGCTCTTTGTCCCAATCGCCTGAACACGTGAAACTGAAAGAATTCCCAGATGTGCTTCAAGCCCAGGGTAAATCCGAGGCAGGCTGACCCGCAGCCTACGGCTGGCACTGCACCAGATCTGCCTCTGCTGTGGCATCCCCTGGAGACCCCACACCTTCCCACTCATGTCACACTGCTTCAGAAGCACCTCTCACAGCTTTCTCGAAACTTCAAGCATCAGTGAATATGGGATTTAATTCTCCTACACACATTTCATCGCCCGGTGGGAACCAACTATTTATTAAGTGTTGGATGCACCTTTTAGCCCACGCTCTCAACTACTGCTGGTAATTTAGCACCCCTGCTCCCACTGACAAAAAAAAATTCCATGGATTTCTTAGCAGTTTGGGATCCTTTTCAAACGAGGGTGGAAACGCTTAGTTCAATACGTATGAGAGAGATTGGTGAAGGAGCAGGACATGAAACTCTTAAGGCAGTATGCCGGTCATGCCGTGAGCACTAGGACGTACAATTGACTTCAAATCACAGAATTTATGCTATTTCATGTACCACACCACATTCACACGTGCGTGACCAGCAACTCAGATGACCTGCTTATAAAAGTGACCTTATAAAAGCAGGTCCCCAGCTGCATCTGGGAGGGTTGTGAGGGGAATGAGAGGCATCAGATCACTGCAGTAGAGAAAGAGGGGTTCTCCTGGGCTGAGACACAGGACTAACATTCCTTCTGATGCTGGGAAAATTGCACTTTTGGAGGACTCTAGTGTCTGAGTTCATGAAAATATTGGCTTTATGGCCAGCCAGGCTCTGTGAGATTCAAGATCTCAGTGTTTTTGAGCCTTTGACAGGTGCAGGGACGAGGTGGAGCAGGGCCTGGGGCGTTTGACCCAAGCTGGCCAACGGGATTATTTCATACCGTGAACATCACATTCAATATAAATTAAAAAAGTTTGCTGTCTGGTGGTCTCTCCTTTGATGGTGGTGATCCAGACATCTCCTTGCCCTGGTGCCGGACCCCTGAGGCCTCCCTTTCCCCCTGAAGCAGTTGCAATCGCTGCGTCCGACATTTGCTGTCCCTGCTGGGAGCGCACAGCTTCTGCTGAGAGAATGGGCTGAGGATAAATCTTATATATCTTATATCAGTATCAGGATTAATATTAGTTCTTTAGTATTATTGTTAATTATTTAGTCTTATTTTATTAAATCCATTTCCATTTCAACCCTCCTGTTTCTTTGCCGTCCCTGCTTCCCCTTTCCTGGGTGGGGTCATCGGGTGACAGAATAATTGTCTGAAAGACAAATTGTTATGGGTTTTCTCAAGCCCTAACAGGGGGTATGGGATCTGGGTTAGAAGTCTACAGGGATATATAGAGATATGCTTTTATTTATATTACTGAAGTCCTTGGCCCTTATTGTCTCTCTGTCTCCAAGTGAGGGTGTAGGTTGCAGACAACCTCCAGGGAAGGTGCATGAGAATCATGGGGGTAGTGTGTATATTTAGAAAGTGACCTGGAGAAACATAATTCACAGTTGCTGTTGTGCTCAAAGTGAATTGGACCAATGTAAAAGCTTGTCCTCTCTTCCTTTTCTGCAGATCCAGAGAATGCCTGGCTCGCAGGGGCTGTTTTGCAGGTCTGTACAGTTTCACAATTCCAATTAAAAGCTCCAAACTTATTACTTGCTCATGCGAATCCCATAAACAGCCCTGACGTCAGAGATTTGGAGTTGAGTCATGTGATATTTCATATCCCTAACCCTTTTTGCCAAAGCTGTACTAGTTAAAGCCCTTAACTGGGTCCTGACACGTTACCTTTGACCAAGGGTGTGAAAGATGTGCCTTGCTCCAGAGAACGGCTCCATCCTACAACAAGGACTGCCCTGGGAGTTCAGGAGTTGACACTGATCAGTTGACATCCGAGGAACGCGCTTATCAGATTACACACAGAACGCTTTATTTGCAAATTGTATTTAAAGATGCAAAATGATGAGTTCGTTCCGCCATGGGAAAAAAAATGTTAGACGTTTAATTGGAATATTGGAAAGAATTACTGAAGAAAAACAAGACATAAAGAAAAAAGAATGAGGAAATAAAAAGAACCCCGTAGGGTGTGCCATTAAAAAACTGGCCGTTTCAAGCTACGTCTTCCATCTTCCCCTCATAAAAGCTATCTACCTGCTCTTTTTTGAGGACTGGGGAGGCAGGCAGCAGATGCAGACCCAGAGGTTCTAATTCCCTTCCCTCTCCCCTCCCAGGCTGGAATACCCTGTGCTATTTATCTTGTTCTTATGAATGCCTACCTGCTTAATCCCTCTGAGCCAGTACAAGAGCAGTGTATAGTAAAGGGAGAGCAGATCCCCATCTAGTAGAAATTAACCTTTCATTTTAGTGTCCAGTTTGGTGTATCTTCACCGTTTGCTTGGGTTTTTCCTCCTGCAGCTTTTGAAAAAGCTTTTTGTGAAACCTTCAAGATTAGAAAATGTGAGAAACGAGCAATTTATCATCATTTTAACAGGCTCAAAATATAATTGCCAAAATAATAGTGTCTGGTGCATACATGCATGTGAAGCGTATATTTTTCTAATCTGAAAACTTTTTATTTGTCCAGTAGGTTAGCAATAATGAAAATTCAGAAGAGATGATCAAGATCTACCTTTGAAGTTTTCTATGTATATAGTTATATTGAAGCTAATGTGACCAGTGATAAAAAAAAATAATCGAGTGAATTTGTAAGGAATAAATCATGCCAGAAATCTGACTGTTGTGCTCTATGGAATTATGAAAATAAATGGGAAATTGGAATGAGGTAGATAGGTTATTTTGATTTTGTAAAGCATGTGAAAAAGTGGTATGAAATCTTCAAAAAGACTACATCAGGATTGGCTAGAAGATGAACAAATGGTTTGCGAAGAGATTAAAGAACCGTAACAAGGGATAACAAATAGATTTCATGATAAAGTGTGATGAGATACAGCAAAAATTACTGTTAGGTAGAACGATATTTCCAAGAAAGTTTAAGTTCTTTAAAAGTCTAGATTTTGACCCTTTGTAGGGAGCAAAGCCAAAGAAAATCTCAGGAGACTGCTTTGAAACTTTAGGCCTAATAATCACATTTCAAATCCAAGGGGATCAGAGCTGGTTTCGAGACAGAAAATGCAAATTAAAGCTAATTAGAAAGTCTGTTTAATTTCCTAGTCACTTGGAAACCTCTGTAAATATTAGTGGTGCCTTGTAAAGAATTTTCATTGGTGATCCAGAAAACACATTACATGTACAGGTGGTGCTACGGTGTGACATTAACAAATCCACGTAACACTGAGATGATAATATAATGAGGGCTGGAAAGATAAGATGATAAATATCAACCAAATGCAATCTAAAAGCTTAAAGCAGGCAAGATGAAAGATGATAATTCATAAACATGGCTAAAAGAACCATGAACCGAAGCAGGAGAGGAGTGGTGGGAGCTGGGGCTGTGCAGGTAAGTCCATGCAGCTTGGACTTGGAGTTCTGAAACTCAGTATCTGAAGGATATTCACAAGCACAATGCTGGGAGACAGATGCAAGAATTTGGAGAGATTAAACAAAAACTACATAAAAGGAGCCAAAACTTAAGGCACTGTCCATTGAAGCTCTCTGCTTCCACCAACCCAGCATTTAACCCAGTTTACATCCTCAAGGACCAAGTTCTCTTTTCTCACTTTTTTTAGCACTTTTATGTTCAGTCCACAAATACTTCTTTGATACCTCTCGGGAAGTGTTTTAATGTTTTTGCTGGTGTTTCTTGACTATAACAAGAAAAACAAAACAGTAAAAAGGACGAGGAAAAGTTGGCTGAATCTTCCCAAAAACTCCAGACAGGCTTTATCTGAGAAGTGGGCAAGGTTCTTACTCTATTTTTATTTTAGTTGGAAACATCTGCTCACCCTTAATTGTGATACTGATAAAAACAGACAAGCATGACCTGTTGAACACAATTGGCCCTATAGTATTTTCCAGGTCCTGCAATTAATAATATGTCAAACAATGGGATATCGGTGCATGAAGAGGAGATGCAAACAATATTTCCACACAGTAGGTGACTGCCCACAGGCTGATTTGATTTACTGAACTGAGAGGCTGACACTTGTCAGAACTTGTTCACAATTAGAGTAACTTCTACCCAGATCATCAAAAAAATGTCCCATTCAAGGCAAAGAATGCCCCTAAGGCTCAGACATAAAAATAATAGATATTCTCTACTAGCATGCTGTCAAGAGGTTTGGAGTTAAGTTAGGGCCTTGCCAGCACTAGAAAAAAGTACAGTCAACAGCAGGGTGTTTCACATGTATAACTGCGTGGATGTGAGGAGACTGGAGACTTTGGGCAGGAGCAGAAGAGGAGGAGACTGGGAAGAATGAAGAAGACTGAAAGGTCAGATCCCCTGGACAGGATACCTGATAAACACAGGACTCAGGGAGGTGTTACCAGTTCAAAGCCATCCGTAATGGACAACAATTTCTCCTTTTTTTTTTCAGTTCTGTTCATCCTGATGTCCATTTAGCCACCATTTGCCTACAGAAAGAGTGGCTGTTGTTAGTTTTATATACTATATTAGTTCTGTAAAGATGTTGATTAGCGTTTATGGACACTAAAATATCAGTTGGAAGAACTACATGCCCTGTTTTCACCTCCCACATATCAATGCTTACAAACGCTCAGCCCGTTTCTCTCAAGTCCCATTTCAGCCCCCAGATACAAACACAAGGTGTAATGAGTCCAAGAGTAGGGAGACCTTTTGCTCACTCCAGCAGCTGCTGTTCCTCTGAGTCAAAGAATCACAGATTGATATAGGGTTTGGAAGGAGCCTCTGGACATCATCAAGTCCAACCCCGCAATGCTGTATCTCAAAGTGTTAACGCCTGCTGCAGCAGACCACAGCTACAATTTGCCCTCCCCCGTGTCATGGATCACCTTTAAAGCCAAGCTGATGTCTTCTCATGTCTTTTTTAACTCCACTGCCAAGAGACATCACCTTAAGTATCTGTCTTACACTGCTCTCACTAAGCTAACCAGGCTACTAAATAACCTCTTCTGCTCCCTGACACATTGCAAATTGCTGGTAATTCTCTGCAGAGACTTGGAAAGCTGTAGGTAGAGCAATGAAGGTACCTTAGGAATGGCCTATGTCTGTGCTGTCAACTCTGAACCAGGTGGGTGCCTCTAACCTTCCTGCTGGGAACGATCCTTGGACCATTCTGATACCCCAGACATGCAACATGGCATTACGTACTGTATGTAAGAGAAAAATGTCATCTAAGAGTTATCCAGGTTGGGTTTTTTTTATTATTATAGAAATGCAATTATCAACAAGAAAGTTGAACTATGTTAATTCATCTGTGACAAATGGCATATTTCTATGCTAAAACACTGCCTGATTTCTTTATTTATTCCCTTCTAGGCCTTCATAAATCTCTTTTAGGTCAAAGAGCTCCTGAGATTCTAGCATTAATATATAGGAGTTCAATATTTAAGTGATTTATAGGCTTGTTCCTATGAATCAAGCACTTATAAATCCTATTCTTAATGTCAATATGTATAACAAGATCTTACATGTTTTACAGAGCTATGGAGTTGTAGAGATGTGCATAGATAAGGTGGCAGCATCCACAATAAGACAGAAAATGTAAGTCTAATACTTTATATGTCCAAGGGACCCACTAAGTAATCTTGGCTTATTTCTCAAACAGCTATTAATAAGGAGTACTTAGCTTGTTAATTAAAAATTTGCCACTAACTACAGCTGCAGTTTCCTACCCAGCATGACTGAAATTGCAGCTGATAATTAACTATTTGAATGTGAAAATGACTGCCATGGTCACTCAGGAGCAGAGAAGGCTTCAATGCCACTACTGCCGATGTTTCTGCAGTTGGCTTTGGTGAAAAAGGTGAATGACTCTGTGCTCCTCAGCAAATTCATTCCCATCTGGCAACACACCCAGGACTCGATAACTGCAATTCCAATTACTGCTGCTATCTCCCCTGTCCAGGCACTCACCTCATCTGCACCTACCCAGGCAACTCGAGAAGCTACTTCAAATAAGCAACAGCACCAGCCCCTTTTTGGAGAAAGCAGGAGACAATGTTATTTTCTTGTTCAGTTTTAAAGAAATGGAGTATGGGTAAATCCTCTACCAGCTTATTGTCTACTGGTGCAAAGGAAAGCTCTTCAGACTCAATTTAAGTGATCTGATTAGGGAGAGGCCACTGGAAAAGGAATGATTGATGAATAAATACTGGGCAGTAATTAAAATATGTGTGTTTCACATGAGTTCACATCCTCATCCATGAAGCCTGCCATATGGTGAGTTGTTTTTCTAAAAAAAACCCAAATAGCAAAACACAGAAGACTCAAGACCAAAACTGTCAGCCTTTTAGATGTTATCAAAGATGGGGGGAGGATTCCTTTGAGGACGAAGGGAAACAGCTGAGATGCACAGAAGCTGCTGTCATTCATGACATTTGTGACAGATTATGTTTCCTTGAAGACGAAGCAAGACAAAAACCCACAAAAAGAGAAGAGCAGAAAAATCACCATCAAACAGAAAAGCGCATCTCCATATCAGATGGTTTCCTCTTACCAGAGAAAGACTGGCTGCTGGAGGAAGACAAGCCCAGGGCTCACCTTGCCATCCCTTCTGAGCCCAGGAGAGCTCATCAGCCCCAGGACATGTAGGAAGACTTTGTTTTTAGCAACAGCCCTAAGTCATAAGGTTCACTGCAGTGTTGCAAAAGATGCTAGACTGGTGAGATACACCTTTTGAAAAAGAAACCAAAAGCAGAGAAGGAGATTTGGGATTACAAAAGGAACTGGAGTTTCATTTTATAAACTATCTTGGAAGTTCTGACTCACAGATTGGTGACAGTCACCTAGATCCTTCTCTGGCTCAGAGACATCTCCTAAACAGGCTTTCAGAAGGGAAGAGACCACATGACATGGCTGACCAAGCAACCATGGTGTGTCTGCTCACTCCTTTTGGGGTCAGCTCAAGGTAGGATGAGTTTCCCCTTTATGTTTGATTTACTGGTTAACACCGCATTTATCCATCTCTGGCTCCACACTCAATTATCAGACACGACTTTGGCACGGTTCCCAAGTTCAGGAAAGGGGTTTTTCTCCTTTGGCTTCATTAGTTCTTATTTACTTAACTCTTGCTGAAACGTATAAACCATTCTATAAAATGGGCAGAGCTACTTTCAACGAGTCGAGCAAGTTCAGGTCTCCAGCAAACCAGTGACCCAAAGGAAACATTCACAAGGAAACAAAACGTTATCTAGAAATCTGCTAGTGGTGCTCACCAAAGAAACACAATCCTGGGGTACCAAAAATCTCAGGTTTTTCTGTTTGTTCCAACATCAAAGGCTTTAATTTGTCCTTTTGGGACAACAACATCTCCTTTCCTATTCTCTGGCACCCAACAGAGACGTCTTGAAAAGTGAAGGTCCCATTCCGAGGCAGGAAAGTTACTGGGTCAAAAGGAATGCCACAAAAGCTAAGTCACTTGAAGAAATTCGTTTTGCAGGTGGGCTTAATAGATTTCAGTGAGAAGAGTAAATAATTATAGAGTAATTACAAGGGGCACCACGTGTTCTGAGATGGCACAGGTGAAGATCATTGCGAAGGTACACAGCAGTATACCCAGCCAGATGGGAACCCCTACTAAAAGTCCAGCTCCCAAGAGGCAAGTCGAGATGGATCCTCATACACAGAGAGTATTGTGTAGTCCCCCAAAATTATCTTCTGGGAAATGCCATTTCATCATTAAATGGCTATTTTGCCTGATACTGTTCGCTTTCATTGGTTGAAGCTATTACTGTAGTGCTGTTAAGGGAGTTTTCATCTTAGAAAGGTGGTGATGAGTCACCTGGTTGATTTAGCACAAATGGGAATTCACTGGAAGCTTCCTGAGTGGGTAATGCCTTCCTAAACTCAGTTGCTCAATTAAGCAACTCAGGAGTTATTTCCTTTAGGAGAGCTTAGGCACAGGTGGAGGTAAGAAAACACGGTTTGGGGAGGAAATTCCAGCCTAGAAATTGCCTTGCTGATCAGGAGCTTAACAGGGAACTCCAATCAGTTGGGAGCAATTTGGGTTTATGTGCTGAAAATGAAAAATAATAAAAAAAAAGTTTTGAAATGCTGAAAATGGAAAAAAAAAAAAAAGAATGTCAGAATCTTCTGACATTCCCCTGGCAGCCAGCATAAGAGCAAAGCCAGTGTCATGCTGCATTAGCACTTCCCAGCCCCAGCAGCCACAGCCTCCCAGCCCTGCAGGAGGGCTTTGCAGGTTCTTTCGGGGGCTGCTCTCACCAAGCCCTCACCCTGCTCGCTGCTGCTTTAAGACATCTCAGAGCAGGGGAGATCACACCAAGATTTTCATGTCTTCCATGCTAAAACAGGCAATGGCCTGGGATCCTTCCTAACATGTGCTCTTCAATTAAGCAAAATCTTTTTTAAAGACTTTTTTTTGAAGTGTGGGGCTTTATTTCCCAATGGGCTGCATTCAGGCTGTACAATGTTTAGAAGATGACCAGTTTTTAATCACATTTTGAAAGAGTTATATATGCAATATATTTCTCACCGTCTTTTGGAAGTTTTAGCAAGCTTGCTAGTTTTAAGGAGCCACATAAAATAACAATTTTGATTTTACTTCTTATTTTCTTTATGTTGCTTGGGTGGAATCACACTGTCTATATATTGACTGCTGCTATTTCCGAACAGGCCACTGAGAACTTATGGAAAAAAATCTGTTCTGGAGGTGCAAGAAGAGAACTAACAGCTGGTTTACCAGATTAGCAGAAAAGCACCTTGCAGAGCTGAGAGGCCAACCTTAAAAAGCTGTCCTTGTTCTGCCAAAAAGTAGGCTGGACGTCAAAAGGAGCAAAGACCAAGACTGGAAAAGCAATTAATCCTTGACAGTTACCTTTCAGGAACAGCATATTCCCTGATGTCATTACCTTTGCATTCGGGTTGGTTTCTAAAAAGGTTCAGTATTATCATCATACATTATCACTCCTGGAAAATGCTGAAGCGCCGTCTCCCAGGAGCTGCAGAACATATGCCTGGTTCCATTTTGAAGAAGAGACTCTGGGCGGCCACAGTGTGAATCTGAGAGGGACAACTTTGATGCCACTAACCTCGGAGGGGAGGAACTGCGCTCCCACAGCATTCATTAGGTGTAATGGAAGTGGAAACATGGGTTAGAAAGAATGAAGAGACTAAAATAGCATGTGAGAATAGGGGGGTTATTTTTACACTCCAGTGCACATGGAGTGCCCATTAATTTTAATAGGGGCTTTGCACTGCAATTATTAATGGAAGAACGTGCCCCCTTGTATTCTTTATGGGGCTCTGGCCACATTCTCTGACATTGCAAAGGGAGGCTAAAAGAACTGGGAATGGAGAAAGGAAGAATGATGTGGCTGTAGCAAAGAGGTTCCTATAATTTATAACAAGAAATGGGACAAGGGTTGAGGTCAGGTGTGAGAAAGTCTCTGACAAGACATTGTCCCTAAGGAGAGAAGGTCAGGAATGGAGACTCTACTGATGCAAGTTACTGCAGAGAGCCCCAGCAACTTTTCTAGGTACACCAGAGTAGTACATCTGAAGAGATCACCAAGCTATTGAACCACTTAAACACTTCAGGCTGCTGCCATCCCAAGTACCTGGCTGTGTTCATTTGACCCTAAGGCTGCTGGAAATATAGGCTGAGAGAGCTGGGGCTGTTCAGCCTGGAGAAGAGAAGGCTCCGAGGAGACCTTCTAGCAGCCTTCCAGGATCTGAAGGGAGCTCCAGGAGAGCTGGAGAGGGACTCTTTGTCAGGGAGTGGAGTAATAGGACAAGGGGAAATGGTTTTAAATTGGAAGAGGGGAGATTTAGATTAGACATTAGGAAGAAATTCTTTATTGTGAGGGTGGTGAGACACTGGAACAGACTGCCCAGAGAAGCTGTGGCTGCCCCATCCCTGGAGGGGTTCAAGGCCAGGCTGGATGGGGCTTGGAGCAACCTGGTGTGGTGGGAGGTGTCCCTGCCCAGGGCAGGGGGGTTGGAACTGGATGATCTTGAAGGTCCCTTCCAATTCTAACCATTCTATGAATCTATGAGCAGTGGGTCCACTGGGATGCAGTGACTATGACTTTATACTACGTGCAAAACCCAACCCCCAAAAGCCAAAGTTATTAAATGAGGGTAGACAAGATGATATGAAGTACAGCAAATGAGGCAATGCGTCAGGCTGAAGTCACACCCCACTGCTAGCCTAACCACTGCCTTTCCTACATTTTATGAAACATCAACACTTACATAATCTTTAAATCTTGTCTTTATTTTGTGGAGCTATTTTTCACTAAATTAAATGCTTACAAACATCAGTTCAATTTTCCTTCATTACAGACATTTTCCTTACTATAACAAAGACCTAAAAGAATGTAAAAAGTACATTATATCTAAAATCCTGGCCCTTTTACACCCGTTAACATTGGCTCTCCTGATTCAGAGAGCAGAATTTAAGATTTATTGGGTGACATCTGGTTAATTAAATGTCTGTTTCCTATGGCGTGTTAAAGGAATCATAATGCAGAAAGTCAACATTGAGAGAGTAATTAAAGTGCACCTAAAGAGCAGAACTAACCTTGTAGTTCATTGTAATTAGAAACAAAATGGGAACAATATGTTTAGAGAATTACCTCCTTTATTAGGTTGCCATCGACAGAAACCTGTTTATGTCTTTGAAATCTCATTTTGCAAGCTTCCATTTTGCTTTCACCCATCTGTGCAACTTAATACCTCAGCGTGGATGGCTATCTCCAGAGTAAGCTGAGCTCAGAACTCTTCTGAAGACATATGCTAGTTCAGGGGCACTGCTGTTACTTGGGAGAGCAGCCTCTCTCTAGGATTACAGCACGTTTTCTTTTCAGCACATATTGCAGCGCCTGGTAGAAAAAGTATATATACCTTCAAAATATAGAGTGGCTTTTCCCCCAGGCTGCTATCAGGTTGTGCTTGCAAAGTCTCAGCTGCTTTTTCTGAACAGCCAATTTCCAGGTGCATCTGGATGCGAGAGGGGAAGGGGACCTGGGGTGGTGGGGAAGATCTGAGGCCAAGCTGATCAGGAAATTTTCTGTGGAATGATAGAGCAATCATTCCCCTAAATTAAATAGAAATAGATGATCTGTCAGGCAGTTGGGTCGTGGCCCTACTCAGTTTGCAGGTGTGGAGGTGGCCATCTAGACCTTTGATGTCAGGTCTCATCACCCACCTGAGTCCTTCACTCAGAGCAGAGCCCCCACTCACCTCCTCCCTCAGCGGCCACCTTCCCCGCGAGCCCAGGGCACCAAATCCTCTGCCAGGGATGGGAATCTGGACCCTCCTTTTAAGGATAGCTGACCTGAAGGAATACAATGAAAATCTTCAGCTGAGACCCACCAAAGAATGAGGAGCAACTGAAGCCAAGATGAGTCTTTGCTCCCAGAATCATAGATGGCTTGTAAAGTTCAAGGAGTAGCCAGTGGTTAAATCACATTTCAAAGCTTTGTGGTTAGAGACCTACTGTTCAAAGCTAAAAAAAAAAAAAAAATCACCTAATTCTAAAATCCATGAAGCAGTCTTGGGGAAAACTGTGAGCTGCTTTGATTTTCTTTTCATCAATGAAGACAAATTTATTAAAGATGTTTGCTCTGAGCCTTCTAGTTAGACCACCTAATGTCATAATTCTCTTTGGCTGCTTACAAAAGGAACAATTACAGCACCTAATATCATGGCTTTAAGGAATGAAGGGCAGGATCGAGCAAACGTTTATATATATAAACTGCATTTTTATTCAAATGAATGAGAAGTGGGGTTTTTTTATTTATAAAGAACATGATTATAATATACATGAAGATAATACACATGATGTACGGCAGCCTGGCAAAGCGTCTGTGGCCAGGATTGGCATGGGATTGCTGACAAGGTTTCCCATCCTGTGTGACTACCACAGGCACAACCATGACTGCAGGGAAGAAACACCCATAATGTCAGCTTCTGAGCTGCACCTGGAATATGGGAAATGAGGCAAACACAAACCCCTCAATAGCCCAAATTCACCTAACTCCAGCACCTACCTGAATAAAGATAAACCCTCAAGCAGAAGACAGACAAAGTAGAGGCACTTTTCCTACCCCAACTACGGCCACCATGGCATAAATGTGCTCACAAGAGCTCAGACACCATGTTTTGCTTCAGAAGAACATCCATGCCGTTATTTTTACTCTTTAATTCTACCTTAAAGTCTTGGTGACAATTCCTCCACCACTCCCCATTGGACCTCTTCTGTCAACTTCTCAGGGCCCCAAGCTTGTCTGAACCAAAGGCTCTGTTATGCGAACTTATACCAGGTGATTCGTTTTCTATTTCTAACCTCAGCTCATTTTTCCAGGTTGGCTCTCTTCTTGATAGGTACCAGGCCCAGGTTTTCCATAGTCTCTCTTTCCTGATGACAGTTTTGCCAGTTGTGAGATATTTCTTATTTTTAACAACTGTTATGATGAGAAGAGAAGAGAAGAGAAGAGAAGAGAAGAGAAGAGAAGAGAAGAGAAGAGAAGAGAAGAGAAGAGAAGAGAAGAGAAGAGAAGAGAAGAGAAGAGAAGAGAAGAGAAGAGAAGAGAAGAGAAGAGAAGAGAAGAGAAGAGAAGAGAAGAGAAGAGAAGAGAAGAGAAGAGAAGAGAAGAGAAGAGAAGAGAAGAGAAGAGAAGAGAAGAGAAGAGAAGAGAAGAGAAGAGAAGAGAAGAGAAGAGAAGAGAAGAGAAGAGAAGAGAAGAGAAGAGAAGAGAAGAGAAGAGAAGAGAAGAGAAGAGAAGAGAAGAGAAGAGAAGAGAAGAGAAGAGAAGAGAAGAGAAGAGAAGAGAAGAGAAGAGAAGAGAAGAGAAGAGAAGAGAAGAGAAGAGAAGAGAAGAGAAGAGAAGAGAAGAGAAGAGAAGAGAAGAGAAGAGAAGAGAAGAGAAGAGAAGAGAAGAGAAGAGAAGAGAAGAGAAGAGAAGAGAAGAGAAGAGAAGAGAAGAGAAGAGAAGAGAAGAGAAGAGAAGAGAAGAGAAGAGAAGAGAAGAGAAGAGAAGAGAAGAGAAGAGAAGAGAAGAGAAGAGAAGAGAAGAGAAGAGAAGAGAAGAGAAGAGAAGAGAAGAGAAGAGAAGAGAAGAGAAGAGAAGAGCCAAAAAACCAACTCAAACCAAATACCACAATATTTTGTTCCAGAAAAGAAGTGCCATGAGTTGATTCATGACTGCAATTAGACTTTCAGGGTCCATAGGCAGCAGCCAAGTTATGGCCGTAGGATCTTTATCCATGCACCCGTTGCCTTTTCCTAGTCCCTGTTTTCACGTTGCAGAGCTCCTCTGTTGCTCATGGAGGCAATTGTCCTGGTTGCTCACCCTAAATCAAGCTCCAAGTCAGCCCACACTACCAGCTCCAAAGAGCTCTTTTAAATAAATTAGTCTCACAATAACTTCCTCTGTAAATCGTTAGCATTCCCATTTCAGGTAGAAGATAATATATGCAACACATTAACTCTCTTTGCAGAACCTTTGTGTGGCTTTTTAAACTGAACAGACCCGAGAATACATCTACTTTCCCCCCAACTCTGCATTCTAATAACTTACTTAGCGCACTATTACCATATTGTACATTACTTTTATATTACCCTTTTTTTTTCCTTTTTTTTTTTTTTTTTTTGGCAATTTTGTTTTCAAAATTGCCATTCTGCCTTTTTCTCATTTCTCAGAAATGTTTTTGCATTCTGCTAGAAATTTATTCAGGTAAACATTAAGACTGATACAGGCAGCTTTTATTTTTTTTTTTCTCTTTAGCAGCTATAGGACAAAGTATATGAAACCAGTAAGGTTTATTCTCAATCTCAAATCTTTCCAAGCATGGCAAACTGGCAAACTTCCTCACCACCTCACAGCCCATCACAAAACAAGGAGCTTGTAAGTTTCTCTGGCTCTGGACTCAATCCTGTCCTAACGTTGCACCAGTTCTCATTTACATCCCAAATTTTACATCTTCTGCAAAGAGGTTGTGATAATGTACACGTGATATGGAAAGAACTCGAGAGGCTGTTAACAACTGCCCACCAGCAGCACTCTGCTCCTGCTCTTCTCCATGGCAGGGCACTATGAAGAAACCACGGAGGAGAAGAAACCGTGAATCCACACAGCAGGTCTAAGAGTGAGCTGTCCGGAAGTCATCCTGGAATTGTGCATTTTAATTTGGATTTTGTGAAAAGAAGTCCCAAAGGGAACAAAAGAGTCACACAAACATCAGTTTTTAAGAAGAAAGAAAAAAAAAAAAAAAAAAAAAACCAAAAAAAAAAAAAAAAACCCAAAAAAAAAAAAANAAGAAAAGAAAAGAAAAGAAAAGAAAAGAAAAGAAAAGAAAAGAAAAGAAAAGAAAAGAAAAGAAAAGAAAAGAAAAGAAAAGAAAAGAAAAGAAAAGAAAAGAAAAGAGAAGAGAAGAGAAGAAAAAAAAAGAAAAGAAAAGAAAAGAAAAGAAAAGAAAAGAAAAGAAAAGAAAAGAAAAGAAAAGAAAAGAAAAGAAAAGAAAAGAAAAGAAAAGAAAAGAAAAGAAAAGAAAAGAAAAGAAAAGAAAAGAAAAGAAAGAAGGGGACATTAGCATTCTCAAGTTGACTGACAGTCAATGTGAATTTTCAAGTTGACTTACAGTAAAAAGAAAAAGAAAAAGAAAACAGATTTAAAAAAAAAAAGAAAAAAGGAAAAAAGGGGGGAAAAAAAGGAAAGAAAAAAAAAGGAAAGAAGGAAGAAATTAGCATGTCTGTACAGCCATCAAACCTTTCTTTTTGAGCTGTTCTGTTTCATACATCTTAAGGTTTTCTTACCTTTACATTCCACTCAGATCATTAAATCCTAAAGGTGAGTCTACTTCTAAAGGAATAATCTTGCTAAAGTGAATGTCAAAGACGGTTCTAGTTTACCAACACACTCCAAATGAAGACCACGGATATTGAAGTGAGAGTATTAGGAGGCTTGCAACTAGCAGTATAGGCAAAAAAGATATATATAACAATGGTATAAATCTACCAGTAGCTGGAGCAGACTGGTTTTGTACTAGAAGGCAGATTCTCCTCGCACAGGGTGCAAGCTACATTTCATCCAGGAACCCCTGTGCATTATAGACCCTCCTGTAAAATCAGAATATCAGCTTATTATGACTGACAGATAGTCAACAACAAAAAAATTAATTGAATTGTGTTGTTTTAAATTAACTTACAGGGGAAAAAAAAATTCAACATCACAAGCAAAGGTTGTTCCACTTACAAATCCCAGTGTTTCAGCTTTGCAGGAGGGGATTGCAGGAATCAAGAGGTATTATGAGAAAAATACAGTACTGTGAGGGCTACAGTAAGTTAAACAAAATCTCCATAATGAGGAAGGTAAACAGACTGCATGATAAATTGTTGCTGCAACATAGAAGAGAATGAGCAAGAAACAAAACAAATAAATCCAGGAGGAGCTCAGTCTACACTGTGTTTTAAATACTTGCAAGCCAAGAACAAGCCTTCCAGGATCTGAAGGGAGCTCCAGGAGAGATGGAGGGGGACACTTGGTCAGAAAGTGGAGTGATAGGACAAGGGGGGATGGTTTTAAACTAGAAGAGAGGAGATTTAGATTAGATATTAGGAAGGAATTCTTTCCTGTGAGTGTGGTGAGACCCTGGAACAGGTTGCGCAGAGAAGCTGTGGCTGCCCCATCCCTGGAGGGGTTCAAGGCCAGGCTGGATGGGGCTTGGAGCAACCTGGTGTGGTGGGAGGTGTCCCTGCCCAGGGTAGGGGGGTTGGAACTGGATGATCTTGAAGGTCCCTTCCAACTCTAACCATTCCATACCTAGTATGTTTTAAAAATCTTTTGTAGCCCATGAAATGCATTCATCCATATCATTTATCTGAGAGACATCCATCCATATGTGCCTTGCTCCTTGCGGTAGCCCACAGAGCTCGATGGAAGCCTTGCTTTTTGGCCTTTACATATAGATGGCATATGTCAGCAGCACCTTGCATTATTTATTTGTAATTCTGGGTAAATAATTTGCACTCTGCGCTCAAGGAGATGCATACTGACTGGCTCTTCTGGCTAATCTCAACGCCAGCAAAATTCCTCTACCGAGGAGTTTTTCACGTGCCCATGGAAAACCTTGTCCGGCTGCTCACCGGGACAGGAGTGCCCTTCAGATTCAGAGTGAAAGTGTCTCAGTGAACTTCAAAAGCCTGATGACAACGATGTCATATTCCCACCACTACACGCAAAGGGCAAAAACCATGAGCACGGCACCGTTTGATAGATTACAGTTTCTCACTTGACCATAAACCTCTCTCCTTCTCTCCCGCTCTCAGAATATAGACGTGTCTCTATAATTTATCTAAATCAAATTAAGTAAACCAGTAAGTTAATTAATTGCTATATTTTAAGAGCAGAAGGGACCTCTGCGATTATGTATTCCGGTCTTCATAATGAGGATGTGGAACATAATCCAGTTATTGCTGGGTTGCTATTATCAATGTAATGAGGCAATGAGAGCACATGTCTTCTAGAGGGACACACAGGCTTGATTAAAGACTTCAGGCTGTGGCAATCCGCGGAAGCTAAGGACGCCATGTACCTCTGGTTGCCTACAGCATGTTAAAACCCGAGCATCTTATTTTATTTCCACTTGAAATTTGTCCTGATTCGGCTCAAGGTAGTTGTGAAATCTTCCCCCGCCAAACTAAAGGGATCCCAAAGTCCTTTCCGTGAGTGTGTGCCATTTCAGACTGTGACGAGGTGGCCTCCTACATGAAAAGAACAAGTGAGGAATGGTGTATTTCCCAGAGACAGGAATCAACACCAACCCTAAATTAGAGGGAGAAATCAGTACAAGTATTCTAATAGCTTACATGAGGCCAAACTAACATTCACTGCAATGTTTTAAAGGGAAAAATCATTCCTCCTTCTATTTAATACGTAGCACTATTTGTTTAATATTAAAATATTTGGATGTTAAACTCCTATTCTCCCCACGAGGCATTATACAGTAATATATATGCAAAATAAGAAAACAAAAATAGATTTGCCTACACATCAGCATTTCAAACGCTCATTAATGCCAGGAAAAACAAAACACCGTGTTCCAGTCCTCTCTACATCATCTGTCATTTGTATACATTGAGTATAATGAGGCAGAACCTTAATGTTTTAGGGTGGAAAAAAAAGTTACTTCTCATCTTTCAATTGTAACAGACACGATGCAAAAACCTGTATGTGGATTAGAAGGTAAGGACCCTGGCAGAAAACTCCAGGCCAGGATAGTGAGGACATAGATCCAGAACACAGATGCCCCCAAGAAGTTACTTTTTCCAAATACTCACCAGTACTTTCCAGTGCTTCCACCACTGCTCTTGGTCCATCTCCTTGGATCATCTTCCCTTCACACCAAGATGCTCAGGGGTCGATTGCTCCTTAAGAGCTAACCTGAACAGATTTGTATGGATGCTCCAGTGCTAGAAATATTCCATGCATTGTGCCAGTGATTTTCAATGCTTCACAGTGAATCGATTTATTCTCTGTAACCACAGGCACACACAGACTGAGGCCAGTGGAGATGACCAGTTGGTGACCAGATTTAGTTCAACTTTGGGACGTGTAGTGTTAGATGTGTCTGGACACCAGGGAAGACACGCTGCACATCAAGGAGTAGAATGCTCCTCAACGGCATGGATATTTCATTTCCGTACACATTCAAGTAGCATGCTTCCTAGAAAATATGGGATCTTGGGCCTTTTGACTACACACTCACCATTACTAAAGTTATTAATAAGTTTAGTAACTAATAGTAATGATGCTGGGCTTCTCAGCACAAGAGGAATATGGGTGTACTGGAGAGAATCCAGCAAAGGGCCACAGAGATTATAAAGAGACAAATATCTCTCCTGTGAGGAAAGGCTGAGAGATCTGGGACTATTTAACCTGGAGAAGACTTGGGGACGGATTTCAAGAGTGTATGTAGATACCTGAGGGGAGGGTACAAAGCAGATGGAGCCAGGCTCTTTCCAGTGGTGCCCAGTGCCAGGACCAGAGGCCATGGGCACAAGCTGAAACACAGGAGTTTCCCTCTAAATGTCAGGAAAGGCTTTTCCACCATAAAGGTGATGGAACCACTGGCAGGTTGACCAGGGAGGTTGTGGTGTCTCCATCCTTGGAGGTAATCAAAAGCCACCTGGACATGGTCCTGGGAAGCCTACTCTAGGTGAATTTGGGGTGAGGAAGGGGGGCTGGACCAAATGACCTCCAGAGGTCCCTTCCCTCAACCGTTCTGTGATTGTGTGAATTGAATTTAAATAATGTAACCAATTACTAAGGCTGTCTTGGCCTGTATAAGAAAAATAGATGAAGTGTGTTTATGAAGAGAAGAATTCACCAGTCTCTTCATGTCTCAAGTGTCTTAAGTATTCAGACTAGTGACAGGTGGAAAACTTAACGCACTGGCATTATGATTCTATTATTATTTCAGGTTATTGTTTGTGAGGAAGTTTCTGATGGGACAAGGTGGGATCAGATGATAAAATATTCCAGAAACCCTGATTCTAACCCAAACGATATAGTTTGTAAGACCAGTCATCGCACCAAATAATCAATTCACTGCTCTCCTCATCTTTTGTAAAGTAGTTGCCGGAAGAGTTCTGTTATGACAAAGTTCTCTGTTGGAAAGTTGTGACAATTTCCATTTGTTTTGAGTTAGAATAAGCTACTGTAAAGGAAAAAAAGGGACAAAAAATAAAAATGAGCATAAACCATCACCAAAATAAATGAGAGGCTATTTTATTTGAACAATGAACAGTGCTGGGACATAAGTTTCCAACTGCAAAAGCAGGCAACTAAAGAGAACCTTCTGCAGAATATTATGGTAATTCAGAGCAGATTAGTTTTAAAATGTGTAATTAAATCACCTTTTCTTGCTTTTCAGAGGTACCTGGAGTACTTTATGTGAGGTTCTTTACTTTTTTTAATATCTTTATTGTGTTGCAAGGTATTTTCAGTACTCCTTCTTGTGCTGGATTGGTTTAATTTGAATTATCCGTAAATAAAAGGGCCGCCACAAACAAGTCGATGCATAAAACCATATTTCCAGCATCTTTGATAAAAGATTCAAGAATCTTAAAGGTAAGAGTAAACATATTGTGTTGGTCATTTTTAGTTATTGCTGCTCTTGAAGGCTCCGTGTGACTGATGCTTCTGCTGCCTGCCTTGGCCATCACAGCAGAGCTTTATCGCCACATCTCTCAATGGCCAGAAAATGGTTAAACCTGATCATTGTTTATGAAAAAAAAACCATGGAAACTTATTTATAAGTACTAACCTTTCTCCAGGAAACCATTCAACAAAGGCAGTACCATCCTAAAATTCATTTCTACACAGATGCCCCTGGATTAGGAGTGATTAAGGGAGCCCTTTGCCTCGTGAAGTGCACCTGTAGCCAAGGGATAAATGGGGAGAGAGGAGGGTGGTTCATTGATGCTGCCAATAATGAAGGTGAGTTGAGAGAGTGAGGGTGCAGGAGGGTACCCATCAAAGATTTCTTGTCTGAATAGTTCCTAAATCATATTTTCTGCAGAGTAAGAGCTCCACACAGAAGGCAGGGCAATGCTGGGCTGGTGGGTGGGTGAATGCAAGTTCTGGAGATGTTCTCAGATGTGCCTGCTCCTCAGGCAGCTTTCGTTAGAAAGGGCTCCTTTGCAGTGTGTGGTCCGTGCTCACAGGAGTCACAACAACCAGAAACAGATTGTACTTAGTGCCCAACTTATAATGCCAACATCCGACTGGTGCAACAAGGCCACTAGAATATTCACTGTTAATCAGTTCAAATTCTACGTGGCAACAAGGATACGTGGTCAAGAGGTAAGGAAAAACACCCTCGTTCATTTTAAACTTGTCTTTTCCTTTTCTAAGCTCTGAAAGAGGCAATGTGGTTTGTGAAGGCTTTAACTTGTGCTTATGCAAGATGTGGATCTACCATGATACATCTTATCTCCCTGGAAACTTCAAATGTAATTTCCATCCCTTTTTGTCTCTGTGCTCCTCCATAGATTAATGGGACCTAATAGGGATGAGGATCAAGCCCTCGGTTGCCTTTTCACTGTGTGGTGCCTCAGTACCCCTCTTGCAGAATCAGGTAAAACACACCACTTAACGAAGTCCTGACACAGAACCAGTCATTGGGTCATTCTGTGACTTCTGTAAGGACGCAACTTCAGGTCAGAGATCTGATACAGCTTTAAATCTGAAAACTGAAAACCTCTTTTAATAGAATAAGGTCTCTTATTCCAGCCATTTAAGGCTATATCCATGAAGCCCTGCATTCTATAATTAGAACTTGTTCTCTAGGAACTACAAACATGACAGACTGGGTCAAACAAAGGGCAAACCTGTGGTCTGCTTGGGATAAAGCTAGACGAGAGCTTGTTTATGCCAGGCTGTAGAATAAATGGAACACAACATGACAAAGCAGCTATCCTGCTCTCACTTGGCAAGAACCAGACAGCAAAGTTACTGCAGAGCTTGTGATGGTGGAGTTGGCAATATGGTTCATTTTAATAAATTGGATTACACTAGACCTTTGATCTGTGTAGAACAAGTTAGGATTCCTTCCAGTGAGTTGTATCATATCCTTCCAATGCCCAAAAACAGGCAGTAGAAAGCATTATAAAGCTATACACATATATACATGTACACACATATATGCATCTATTCTTTACAGAAGCAGCAGTTGGGATGCCACTCGTGGCTGCCCCATCCCTGGAGGGGTTCAAGGCCAGGCTGGATGGGGTTTGGAGCAACCTGGTGTGGTGGGAGGTGAGGGTTGTTCACATGAGGGTTGTTTGAGAAATCAGCTGTTGCTCACACTGGTCCTACTGGTGTCTAGCTAAAGTGTTAGCAGCAGAGACAAGTCTTCGTAGAAACACCGGTGCTGCTTGCTGCGGTTTCTCAGAGATAAATTTGTGACAGTAAATTTTAGAAGCAATTCAAAAAGGAGATGAATTTTAAAAGACCTGTGTCATGTTGCATTTACTTCTGAAGCGTTACAGGTGAATTTCTGTCAGCAAAAGGTGATATGTGCGCGTTCACAAATTTCCTAAGGAAAATTACTATTGAAAAAACCTCCCTCGGGGGGAGAAAATCTTGGTGAAACACTTTTGAGAGAGAGGGAAATTTTGAGGAGAGATAATTTTGTGATAGCAAAGCAGAAAATGCCATTGATGAGACAAAGTGACTCCTGTCAGTTATGAAAAGTTAAATCTGGGTTAGTAAAAAAAAATTGGGCACAGAGGGACCATCTTAGAGGAGTTTTTCTGTTCCTTAGGCAATAACTTTTAAATTACCATCAAAGTTTCTGATCCTCTAATACTTTTTGAGATTACCTCCTTTCATTGTTTATTGTTATACGCGTGATGACAATAAAGACTGAGGGATTTGGGACTCAGCACATGAAGCTTAGACTTGAGATGCAAGAATCCCTTCTCATACAATCCCAAGCACATTCCACAGACCACTCCAGCATCCTCTGCCTTGGCCCAGCAGCTGGCTTTATGTGGGACATATGCTGCTAGCAGACCACCAGACAAGGGGACAATGAAGATCTCACCTGGGGCACCTCACATTCAGGCTCCCAAAAAGCCCTGGCCGTGTACTTGGCCAGCACAGCAGATAGCCCCTTGCATGGAAGGCAAGAACAGGGGGACACATGGGTGGACACGGTGCTCTTCATGAAAGGTAATGGTTTTAAACTGAAAGAGGGAAGATTTAGATGAGATCTCAGGAAGAAATTCTTTCCTGTGGGGGTGGTGAGGCACTGGAAGAGGTTGCCCAGAGAAGCTGTGGCTGCCCCATCCCTGGAGGTGT
>VZRU01016624.1:0-21801 GCA_013398155.1 Pedionomus torquatus | reverse complement strand
CAGCATTTTCCCAGTTCAGAAGCCCCAGTGTCCTTTTGAGGTCTGGAGATGCTCTTGAAAAGGATGCAGTTTCCAAATCTGACAGGTTTGCGCAGCAAGCATGCACTGAGTACGTTCTAACCTAAACCTTGTGAATGCAACTTTGTCAAATACGAGTCATCCTTAGGAATAAGTGTGTGATGCAAGAAAATAACTTGTCATTTTAAATCAGCTTCATATGGTAGTTATAGATTTCTAATATACATTTAATTACAGTGATTACAAGCCCTAATAAATTATCAGCTAGGTCTTTGGGAATATCGCTTCCTTTATTTCACTCTGCTTTAGTTTATTGTTCCTAAATAGGGGACAATTACCATTTGCAGCCAGCTGCTCCTCAAACACTAGAGAAGAGGGATTTCTGAAGCTCTTTCTTAGCTTTCTGAAGCTCTTTCTTAGTTGTTTCTGCTTTTATATCTTTTTACACAATCACAAGTCACATGCATTCTCCCTTATACCAATGGACAAAGCAGTCTTAAGGACTCCTAGGACTGGTCATCACAAGTTTCTGAGTTTAGAAGGACTTTCACTGGATTTCAGGGACATACCCATGAGGACCCAGGAGACCATTTCCAGGCCTCCATCTGGGCAACCAATCCAAAGACTGTCCATGATGATAGCTGAAGTTATGGGTTCCTGCTCCAGAAATCCCACCTGGAGACCTGTGTCCAGCTCTGGAGTCCTCAGAATAAAAAGGACATGGAACTGTTGGAATGGATTCAGAGGAGGGCCACAAAGATGATTAGAGGGTTGGAGCACCTCTCCTATGAAGACAGACTGAGAGAGCTGGGGCTGTTCAGCCTGGAGAAGAGAAGGCTCCGGGGAGACCTTAGAGCAGCCTTCCAGGATCTGAAGGGAGCTCCAGGAGAGCTGGAGAGGGACTCTTGGTCAGAAAGAGTAGTGATAGGACAAGGGGTAATGGTTTTAAACTAGAAAAGGGGAGATTTAGATTAGACATTAGTAAGAAATTCTCTTCTGTGAGGGTGGTGAGACCCTGGAAGAGGTTGCCCAGAGAAGCTGTGGCTGCCCCATCCCTGGAGGGGTTCAAGGCCAGGCTGGATGGGGCTTGGAGCAACCTGGTGTGGTGGGAGGTGTCCCTGCCCAGGGCAGGGGCGTTGGAACTGTATGAGTACGAGGTACCTTCCAACTCTAACCTTTCTATTATTTTATGAAACAGTGAGACCCTTGCACTCAGCCAGGTGGCCCCTTGCTTGGATCTGCTAAACTAAACTCAGCTTTGACAGCATCACGTGGTCTGGTGTTCTTCTTTCCCTTGGCAGGAGGTGAGACACATCATAAGGATTTGCCAACTTGAAATATTCATTGGAAAAAAGACCCACAAATATTTTATCTTTGTCCTAATAACATTCCTTACAGGAAAGAGAAAAAAAAAAAAAGAAAAAAGAAAAAAGCCCTATTGAAAATTTTGTATTGTGATTTTAAACATAAATCAGCATAAAGAAGCAAAAAGAAATCTTCCTTAGCTGTAGATAAAAATCTTATTCAGAAAACTGGGGCCATGGTGTCAGGAACACAGCTATCGGTCCCCCTGGGGGCAACAGGCAATGATTTTCATGAAGTTTTGTTGACACAAACAGGACTGCTGTCAGGGAAATCAGGAGAGCGGTAATGAATCAAGCTTAATGTAGCATTATAAATTTCAGTGCTCTGTAAGAATTAGAGGCAGGTAACAGAAATGACACCTTTGGTAGAGGACTGATAAAAGAGCGCTGTAAAATACTGCACTTCCAAGAATGGATTAAAACCCATCCTTGCTTTTGGGCAGGATATTGTTGCTTCCTTCTGCTTGAAGTTGGCATTGGTCAGCTAACCCAGGGACGCCTGATTGAATTTATTCCTTTGTTAAATGCATAGGAAATTGTGTAGACAGCCCAAATGGAGTTTGTTAGCAGAGTCTTAATGATTCAGCTCTGGATTATAAAGAAGAGAGGAAGGTACATGAGCCGGCAGTGAGCCCTGGCAGCCCGGAAAGCCAACCCCATCCTGGGCTGCAGCAAAAGAAGCGTGACCAGCAGGGCACGGGAGGGGATTCTCCCCCTCTGCTCTGCTCTTATNCAAGGGGTAATGGTTTTAAATTGGAAGAGAGGAGATTTAGATGAGATACTAGAAATAAATTCTAGCCAGAAAGGTTAATTCACTCATGCCTGGTGTCTTTAGTGAGGTTTCTGGTATATTAGCACCAAAAATATTCCTGGTGTACATCGTGTAGTACCAGTATTTCATGCAGCTCTGTCTGTAGGTAACCAGCAACAACAGGAGGGACTTCACAGCCTGGACAGAACCATGAGCCGTGATGCCCTCTGCACCCACACCTTGCCCTCAAGGCTGGAGTTCCACAGCTCATGTTGAGGTCCTGCAAACTTCCATCGTGGTTGTCTTGCACACACGTCTGGTAGCACACTGATGCAGGGCTGGTGGCCGCAAGGGAAACCGCTGTGGTTACCCAAGCCTGAAATAGAACTTCTAATGTTTAATTACAGTGTTTTAAGTAAACATCGTTCCTGCTTTTGGTGGCCTTTTATGGACTTCTGCTTTTGGATTAGTAGCACAGATCTGAACTTTAGTTAGCCTTTTCATCACTGGATGATGCAAGTTTGCCTGAGGGGGTCTATTCCACTATACGTGTACATTTGGGGAGAAATTCAGTTAGTGCAATGCCTCAGAATGGCATATATTTGTCTGTAACCCCAATTTGCTCATTTTAAGAGCAAAACAGAGACATAAATGCTGCATACTGCCCATGCCAGTGTGATTTTTCATCACGGCAAGAATATTGCAACGCTCTTTGAGCACAAAGTTCTTTACATTTTGCTTATTTTCCTCGTTGGCTTCTTTCATAGAATCATAGAATGGTTAGAGTTGGAAAGGACCTTGAAGATCATCGTGTTCCAACCCCCCTGCCATGGGCAGGGACACCTCCCACCACACCAGGTTGCTCCAAGCCCCATCCAGCCTGGCCTTAAATACTTCCAGGGATGGGGCAACCACAACTTCCCTGGGCAGCCTGTTCCAGTGCCTCACCACCCTCACAGGAAAGAATTTTTTCCTAATATCCAATCTAAATCTCCCCTCTTCCAGTTTAAAACCATTCCCCCTTGTCCTATCACTCCACTCCCTGACCAAGAGTCCCTCTCCAGCTCTCCTGGAGCTCCCTTCAGATCCTGGAAGGCTGCTCCAAGGTCTCCCTGGAGCCTTCTCTTCTCCAGGCTGAACAGCCCCAGCTCTCTCGGTCTGTCTTCGTAGGAGAGGTGCTCCAACCCTCTAATCATCTTGGTGGCCCTCCATTCAGCAGGTTTGGTTTGGTTTTTTTTTCTTCCTAGCACAGCAGAGACCTCTGGGAAAGCAGAGATCAATAAGACAAACCTAATATTAGAAATGTCTTTAGAAGAGCAGCATCCACGGGGTGCTCCTCGTGTGCCACGTGTCCCCTGCAGCAGCAGCAGCGCCCGGGGGAGGCACGGGGCTGGTCCACCCTGGGGGCGTGAACACCCCAGCATTCAGTCCCTGCTGGCAATAACTATAATCCTTACAAGCAATTTAAAAGATGGAGAGGTGTATAATAACGTTTACATGATTGCTTTCGGTGGCTGGTATCTTAAGGGTGGGTTAAAATGATTCTTGGGGATGAGAATACTACTCCTTTATTGTTGCAAAGCCGAAGGAGCTACAGCAGGTTGAAAATAAGGTAGGTATTACTTTTCCCCGAGTGTTGGGCTCATCTGAAAGACAGTAAACAAGCCTGATGACAGAAGGCTGCAGTTTGGTACACGGCTGTGGAACGGTATGGGTCTCACCGAGGATAGTGTAGGAAAAAGAGCTGGAGGGGAGAGGGGGCCCATGAAAGCTGGAAAGATGATTAGAGGGATGGAGCACCTCTCCTACGAAGACAGACTGAGAGAGCTGAGGCTGTTCAGCCTGGAAAAGAGAAGGCTCCAGGGAGACCTTCTAGCAGCCTTCCAGGATCTGAAGGGAGCTCCAGGAGAGCTGGAGAGGGACTCTTGGTCAGGGAGTGGAGTGATAGGACAAGGGGGAATGGTTTTAAACTGGAAGAGGGGAGATTTAGATTGGATATTAGGAAAAAATTCTTTCCTGTGAGGGTGGTGAGGCACTGGAACAGGCTGCCCAGGGAAGTTGTGGTTGCCCCATCCCTGGAAGTATTTAAGGCCAGGCTGGATGGGGCTTGGAGCAACCTGGTGTGGTGGGAGGTGTCCCTGCCCATGGCAGGGGGGTTGGAACACGATGATCTTCAAGGTCCTTTCCAACTCTGACCATTCTATGATTCTATGATTCTATGATATTTGACCAACAGCATCACCAGCGCTCTCACCTTACAGTACAGAGCCAGGTACATTCAGAACTCCGCAGGTTTAATATCCAGCCTCACGAATCACCGAGGGGAGAGACTTTGAGCTCCCGTCTCCAGGCATCTCATCCTGCCAAGATCTTGAGAACTGCGTTGGCGAGTGAGGCCATTTGTTAATGAAATGTAAAAAAAAAAAAAAAGCTTTTTTGTGTTTTGGTTCCTCTCCCCTCTCGTTTCACAGCAGGAATGACAGTGTATGGCTCAGTAATAGCAACCTAATGCCATGGAAAAAAACCCCCACCCAGTATCCAGTTGTAGCAAGGTAATTTTTTTTTATTCTATCCGTTTTTCTATGAGCCCTTATCTCCCGTCAACACCCTTCTTAACTTCTTAGCAACACAACATTCTTTTTGCAGCTTGCTCAGCTCTACTACCAGGGCTTAAATATGATTCGATAAAAATAACTGTTTCAGAAACCACCCAGTAACATTTCAAGTCGTGTAGCCAGAGTTTGACTTAAGGCACATCGGCTAATGAAATTATACCCAGTGCTGTCTGGTTACCAAAAATAGACCAAGAAAAGAGTCATCTCTCCGGGTGTTGGTCAGCATCAAGCATTGCTTCTTCCAGAGGAGACGGGAAAGCACGGAAAGAAAAAAGCTTTCCCCTTCTCATGCACCAATTTAAATCCGGAATGCCAAGGATTTTCCATAGGGAGTGCCTCAATACCTCCGACAGAGACTGTGGGAGCTGGGGGAAGGGAGTAGGGGGAGGGTTCTGACCTCAAGTGCACCTTTCAAATTAAAATCCTTCCTCGTCCCCCGTTCAATCTGAAGGAGGCAGGAATGATAGACAAGTTCAAAGGATTTAGATGCAATTGTAACAGCCTCAAGGAAGACTTAGTGGCCAATAAACTCACCATCTCGTTAGCAGCGTTCAGCACAAGCGGAGTAAAGATGGGAAAAACCCCAATAATACATTTCAAGCTTACATAAGGTAAGAAGAGAAACTTCTATGCGACTGAAATCTGCATCTCCCTTAGATCCACCCACATGCAAAAGGAATGGATATATTAATCTCAATTTACTGTATTTTTTTTTCTGTCAGATACGCAGAAGGAGGGACAAATAGTGCTTTCTTTTCATTAATCAGATATCACCCAGTAGCACAGACAGAGCCTTGAAATACAGTGGAATGCATTCGATTTCCAAAATCTCTATTACAGCTGCAATAAAATTACAGGAAGGAGAGGCAGAACTGCCTGTATGCAAATAAATGCCTAGCAAAATTGCAAGTTTTTAGCAGGTATTTCCAAAATGCAGAGCAATAAACTCCCACTCACATCATCATCGCCGCTCAGGCATTTAAAGACTTGCTGGAGACATTCGTCAGGCCCGTTTTCCCCGGTACAACCTCATGAAATGAACAGCAGGATAACATTTCCAAAATGTAGGCATACCAACACGGGGAAATATGTTACTCCTGATTCTTGAGCTGTTATTCCCAGCATAAATATTGTCCGTCTTTGGTTTCTCATCTGTATGTTTAAGGATGCATAGGAAGGCAATGCACACAATGGATGTCTTTCAGCTCACATACCTAAAACTGGAGTATAAGAGAGACAAAATATAGACCATACACCAGTACAGATGGAGGTTGAGGGAGTCCTCCAGTCCAGGCAAAACCTTTGGGAAAGGCTTCAGAGTAAACCAGGGGCTTTGCCCAAAACACTAGCAGACTCGTCGAGAGGGAGCAAATGGTGAGGAGCAAGCTGGAGGAGGACACTGACATTGCTAATGGACCTTCTGTCTACTCCTGCTGCACAAATGATGTCCCCCAGGCCCCACCCTGAGGGACGTGGTGGATGTTGGCCCAGTCTTTAGCGGAGTCTTGGAGCTGGATGACCCTCAAGGTGCTCTCCAACCTACGTGACCCTGTAGGTCTAGGATGATGAACACCAACTGATATTTTGCTGCTGTCTCATTGGGTTTTGGAAAGGACAGGGTAGGAAGGAGAGGCAGGGTAAGCTTCTTGCCTTGGAAAGGGCTGGTAGGTTGTCGTAAGCAGAGAGGATGCCCTAATCTTGCCAGTGTAGCTGGGCAGTGCCCTCTTCACCTGAGGCCAGGGTGCCTTTTTCACTTGGTGGTGGTTCTGCCCATTAAGCCATATAATTTCTGGCCAGTGCACTCAAGGGCAAACACCTCTGTCAGACATACCGGCTTGCACTGACATAAACATAACCTCAGCTGCAGAGGGGTTGCCGTTTTCCTCCTCTTTGCGCTAATATTACTGTCTCAAAGAGCATTCCCTAGGAAAGGGATTCTCCTGCTGTCATCTCCTGGGCTGGGAGCCATGCCTGGGACCCGCAGCGGCGCTGTGAACACCGCCTTCCTGACGCACAGCGATTTCTAATGGCATTTCAGAAGGTTCCACGGGGGAAAAAAATAACTCTTTTCTTTTACAAAAAACATACAGAGGCATGGGGAAATGGCAGTCACGTAGCAGATCCCAGTTCTCCTGGGTTCTAGTGCGCAGTTTTAGCCAACTCGCTTTCTTCAGCCAGCTATTGCTCTCACCCTGCCCTGTGCCCGAGCCACCAGCCCTGGAGGGCCTGGACCCCCAGTAACAAGTAATCTGCATCCCAGAGATGCCCTCAGGCTTTCAACTACTAAAGCTGAGCTCCCGACTCACCTGCTGAGAAACCTGCCAGTAATTGAGCTGCAACACTTCATCCTGCTGAGAGATTCACCGTCAGCTTGGGATATTACTGAATTCCTAACGATATTAAAGAATTTATATTACAAGCTCTGTGTTTTTTAGAAAAATAAATAAATAAATGAAATGTTCCTTTAACTTTCAGAAAAATCACTCCTGCTGGAGAGAACATCATCATAACTGCCAGAGGAAAGGTAATGAAGAGGAGGATTAGCCAGCAGATAGCATCTGTAGGTAGTTTCTATGGATAAGGAGGGGAACGGGGTCATTTTAATTCTAGAAGCAATTTGGTTGCTGAGGCTCATCTTCATTTACATTTAAGTGGTTATTGCATCCTGCTTATGCACTTATGTCCGTTGTTTAACTCCAGATAGTCTATAGACAACCTTGATGCTTTTTTAATCAAAGTCTTCTGGAACATATTCCCTATATTGCCCGTCCTATAGCCTGAGTTTCAGCATAGCATATCAGTTCAGGAGACCTATTTTCTGTTGACTGGATTTTTTTTTCAAGTCTTTCTGCCACGTCTTTTTTTTTCAGCTTTTCAAGAAAACGACCAGCTTTCATTTTAAAGGGTTCAGAAATCCTTCATGGGAGTCCAAAAAACCAGACAAAACAGAAAGAGGGAGTTTCTCTCTTCTTTGCAGAACAAAAAAAAAGTTAGACATTTTCTTCAGTCTTCTCCAGGGTGAAGGTCCCGAAACAAATATAAAGTTATTTTCTTTAACAGCCTTACAAGCCTAACAGCAGTGCTTTCCGTGGAACGGGTCCCACTGGAATGGATGGATATAATCCCCAGGCCTCCAACAGATACCTTGCAATTAGGCTGCATCTTTTGTGAGAACCTGGGGAAGTTTCAGTGCATGGCTGAGCAGTTAACATCTGTGATTTCCAACTGAGTTCTGCGGTTCAAATCAATTAGCAGTAATTGGGACTGTTTACAGTGGCCTCTCATGTGGAACAAGCACATGCTGGAGTTTTAAACTAAATATTAAAGTTCCTGCTCCAAGTGACCGTGTGGCACTTTTTTTTTCTTTTTTTTTTTTTTTTTTTTTTAAATACGTTGACCCTGTGCTGCTCTGTTTACTTCAGCAGTAACTCGTTGTCGGAAGAAGATATTTCTAGTCTTTTAAATAAAACTGAAATCGCCAGGTTTGGGGGAAAAAAAAAAAAATTTAATTTCATTTTTACCTGCATTTCTCAACATCCAACTGTTTACGCTGCACTAAAAAATCACGTGAACCTGAACTAATTAAATGTAACAAAACCAGCTAATTTTCCATGGAGTGGTCTTGAAAATTTTTGCCTGCCCTATTAAAGTAATAAACCTACCACATCAAATGACACTCCGAAGTGCTGTATGCAGCTTTCGGAAGGGATCAAAGGCACTAGTAACCATCGTTAGTGGTACAGAATTACGCCGTGCTTTTTTTTTAATGAACCTGCTGATCTTTCCGTACGGAGATGGAAGCAAAATAAGAAATTAGCTGAGGGTTTGCTGCGGTGCTCCCCTGGCCACCTGGAAGCAAATGCCCCAACGACTCCCTATCCAGCGCATCACGAGGAGGCCAGGAGAAATACACTCCCAAACCTCCCGTGGCTTGAGAGCTTTCCAAAACTCAAAGTAAGAACGGAAAGTGGATTGATTTATTAGAGTCTGAGAGTTTTTGGTGTCTTTAAGTGGATTTACCAACTCTAGCACTTGCGAAAACCTTCTTCCACGGACGAGACTGAAAGGAGGTGCCAACCCCTTGCAGATGGAGGGAGATGCTATTTATCCCTGTTGAGTAAACGGGAACAAGGAGCGCCTGCGAAGCTGGGACACGGGGAAGCTGAGAGACACATCGTTCGCCCCAGCGATGCTTGAGGAGCAATTTCACCTTTGCACCGACGGGAGAGCTAGATGGTGGCTGTTGATGTAAAAATGACTGCTGCGTATTAGAACCGAAGCGGAAAAGATGCTTATTTTCCACACTGTTACTTTGCCAGGGAAATCTATAAGAAATGCAATCGTTATTGGAGAAAGCCAGTTCAATGGAGAAACGCTTTTAAAAAATTGGAAGTTGAAGTGAGACACAATTGTATTTCGTTCAGGTCAATAGGCACTTTCACTCGGGAGGACAATTATTGAATAGCAAAGGAGAAGATCCAAAGCCATCGTTACTCTGTAATGAACCAAGCCTGGAGCTGGTGAAGCAACTATAACATGAGAACAACACCGTCAGCCAACGGCCAGTGATTTTTTAAAGTTAAATAAACGTTTACATGGAGAAAAGCAGGGGAGGTCGGAAACGCATATAACTCCTCTGTGAATACGCATCTGAATTTTCTGAGCGTGTTCTCTCTCCTCATTGCTGCCTTTGCTAGTCTCCTTCCCTGAGACCAGGGCTAAACGTGAGGAAAGGCACCGGTCCCCAGAACACCTTGGCAAAAGGAGGGCCACCAGACCCTTCTCCTGCCAAGGGTTGCCACCTAAGACATTTTCACAGCTTGTTGTCATGTTTAGTCCTCTTCCAGCCCAGAGACCCCCTCCCAGCTGTGCCGTGGGGATTAGCCAGGTGCCAGCAGACCTATCCCTCACCGGTATTCCTGATGCAGAGATGGAGAAGGCTCTGGGGAGACCTTATAGACTGTTCCAGTCCCTAAAGGGGACTACAGGAGAGATGGGAGGGACTCATGATCAGGGAGGGGAGCCACATGACAGGGGGGAACAGTTCTGAACTGAAAGAGGGGAGATTAAGATTAGGTTTTAGGAAGAAATCCTTTCCTGTGAGGGTGGTGAGGCACTGGAACAGGTTGCCCAGAGAAGCTGTGGCTGCCTCATCCCTGGAGGGGTTCAAGGCCAGGCTGGATGGGGCTTGGAGCATCCTGGTGTGGTGGGAGGTGTCCCTGCCCAGGGCAGGGGGGTTGGAATTCGATGATGTTCCAACCTGGACCATTCTATGATTCTATGGCTGGAGCAGACTGTCCTCCAGAAGACCATGTCCCTGGCCCACCAGTGACCTGACAGCACCTATTTATTTCACCCTGTGTAACTCCAAGCATTTAAATCCTGCCTGCACCAAGCAGCATGCAGATGAGGGCTGTTTGTGTAATTATCTTCCCGTAACCTAATTCTGCAGAACGTGGTTCTCATCTACATCCTGTCTCCTTCCCACCGCTCTGACATTGCGAAAGGGGAGAGGCAGTTAAATCCACTTTGAGAATCTTTGATCCAGCAAATACAGCAAAGCAAAGGAAAATGAGGCTTCCAGCCTTGCGGATTTCTGATGCAATCTATTTTCTTTAATTGCAGCAAGCCCTTCCTTCTTCCCTCTTTATGTCCATTACCTTTGTGATTTCGGGCTTGGTTTTTTTTTTTTCACCCTGACTGATCTCATATCACTGTCCACGAGCTGCCTGGATGTAAGGCAGGTGACGCAAATTCGGAAATTTGTCCTTCCAAAATTTGTCGCAGTCCAATTCTTTCACTGTGTTTTCCATTTCAGACCCAAAATATCTCCAATTTGCGGAGCTCAGTAGCCTCTAATGACTGGGGTGATGACAGGCCAGGAAAGCTGGTGTCATTTTTTGTTCTGACATCTCATCCCATTCTGATTTAAGGAAAAAAATGTTCAAATCACCTTTAAATATTTACCTTGATATTCAGGCTTCACTGTCTACATTAATACAGTGCCATGGCAATGCTTTGCAATAATTCCTGAGTCTTTATTTTCCATTGAACAACACGGGCCTCATATTAAGCAGTTTCAAGTGTATTTGAGAGACGAAAGGTGACAGAACTGGTAATCACCTCATTTCTCATTAAAGATGAGTTAGTACCCCAGGGGCCCACATTAGAATAAATATTCTATCTCCTGTTTATTAACCTTTGCTCTTTAAAATGGTGACTGAGCGCTGATAAAGCTGTCGTCACTGTGACTGCCTCAGGAGCTGATGATGCTTCCCCAGCTCCTAATATGATTTGGAGTCACCTTACCAAAAATAAACAGAACTTGACTCTATTACGCTCCAGACTGTCTGAATTTCTAACACGTATTCTAAACCTTAGTATACAGGCGATGCCAGCTGATGTCTCACCGCTTCATACGAGTGAAACCTTCCAGGTACCTCATGGGCAGCTTTTTTAATATATGCTAAGCTGCAGCAAAGCAGCACTTACATACACTGGAGCACCTAAATTTCCCAAATCCCTATGTTTATTTTGGAGGATGAGGTCTTTTTGGTAAGGAACATCAACTTTCTAGCGCTGCACGAGAACTGTCATCTGTTTTCTTTCCAACAGTAGCCAGAGCAAGCTGCTTCAAAAGGCAATTCCCCAAACCCTGAATTTGGCTGTTAGAGAGCGATTTATTTGCTCCAAGCCAAGATAAATGTCCCGAAGCAGGAGAGTTTATATTGCTTCAGTAAATGATAATTTTAGATCTGGCAATTTCCCCTTGATGCCAGAGCTAATGAAGTATTATTGTTTCAACTGCAGAACCTTAAAAGAAGCAGAACAAACAATGAGGAAATAGAATAAGCATTGATTTAATAACAAAACAGGGCTGTGCCTTGGTGGAGAATAGGCAGCTGCAGACAAGAAAAAAGTGGAATATCTGCATCCTACCATATGATTTTGGACAAACTTGGTAGGAATAAGTCTACCAGGTCTAAGAAACAAGGTAACTGGAATCAAGAGGACTTAAATTCTCAATGGACTCAGTCACCACCTTCAGAGTAAATTAACTTGGCAGCATTGATTACCCTTGTGGATATTAATATTTTTGCTCTCTGTGACCAGACGATAGAAAGATGTCCCTTCCTAGTTCTATAGTATTTTTCTTTGCATAAAAATTGAATTATTTTTTTCTTTTTCCAATGAAAAAAGTGACTAAAGCAGAAGTTTTGCAAGGATTTCAAAGCTACCAAAGAGATTTAGGGCTGAGCTCAAACATCTTCCTGTCTGTCATGGATACTGAAATTATTTTTGTCATTGCCTGCCTAATAAACCATGACCATGGACCCCAGACAGCGGGTTCTCTGAATCACCTAATAAGTTTCTAAACTGTCTATGGGGGAGGATGGACAGAATACGGTTCTCCAAGATGCAGCCTCTACTCCACTAATGGATCTAGGCAACAGCAAGTTTTCACAGACATTAAAAACAAAAATCTGGGGGGAAAAAATCCAGCATTTATAGAGCCTCTTTAATTTTTGCTGTAAAGAACCCCAGGAATGATTACAATCATTTTTGATAAGACCTAGAAGATGTACTTAAAAGTCAGCTACACTGATTGCTCTGTTACCTCTTAACTTCTCTGCCTGATGGTCACACTGACAGGTTTGACACTTTATTTAGTGGGGACTGGTAGTAAAAAATCTCCTTGGTGAGGCACTTGACACCTACCTCGCTTTATTATTTCCCTCTGTGTCTCCTCCAGGGGTTGATTCCAGTAGCATTTGTTGCAAGCAGAACCCATCGGAGCACGAAGTGACAGATGAGAATATGAAGGCTTCCAGTTACCCATAAGCCATAACAGGGAGCTACGCCCCAGGCAGGTAACCAGGACATTTGATGAAGTCCTTGGAAATCGTATGTGTTATTGAGTCTGGAAGGGAACATTCAGCTTTTCTAGTTTACTTACCGAGTGAAGATTATACAGTGTGAATCAAAACAAAATCAATCCTCTGTTTCTCTGCTTGAGAGACCAAGCCAGTTCCCCACAGCCTTGCGGTGTAGGACAGGTATATGAATGAAAGGAGCTCAGAATGAATTCAAACAGGGAACAAAATTTACCGTGGGAAATACATGGCAAGAGAAGAAAGTCCACCTCGCATCTTTCTTAGATGAGCATCTCTACTATGGGCTAAATAGTCTCTCTCGAGCTCAGGGGATATTTTACAGTTCCATGTGATGCTAAGCAGCTTTAACAGGTGGGATTGTAAGTGGTAGAGCTGCAGTCATTGATGCTCAGGAGAGGAGGTCCTGCTCTTCAGCATCTTCGTCCTCCTATTTTCTCCCCTTCCAGGAGAAGCTAAACCCACAAAACCAAGGTGAATGTCTTCTGCTTAGTGAAGTTTAGCGGTGCGCTGTGTGGTCAGGAAGCCATCAGACTGGCACGGAGAAGAGGGCAGGACCACTCGGCGCTGGCACAGCAGTGCCACACCAGTCACTGAGCCACTGAATGATACCACTGAGCCAGCCCCATATCTGGAAAGAGCACCTTCTTAGATACCCCACGTCCTGGTGATTATTTGTCATACACTTCATGGTCAGATCTCCTCAGTCAAAGGCAGGATCTGAATCCGAGCCTTCTACAGCCCAGGTTAAGTGCTCTGCCCACCTGGCCAGCATTTAAAACTGGGACTTCAGCTTCTCTCCTGAGGCTTTTTCACCACTCTTTCTTGTTTTCTTCCAAAAGGAACAAAAAAAAAAAAAAAAAAAAAAAAAAAAGAAAAAGAAATGGTATAGTGCTTACTGCCAGGACAGGCCCGAATTGTTAAGATCATAGAATGGTTAGAATTAGAAGGGACCTTCAAGATCACCCAGTTCCAACATCCGTGCCATGGGCAGGGACACCTCCCACCAGACCAGGTTGCTCCAAGCCCCATCCAGCCTGGCCTTGAGCACTCCCAGGGATAAGATGCAGGAACTTCCAGGGATAAGATGCAGGAACCCATCTCCTGAGAACCCTCTGCTCCTTAATTTAGGTGGCTGCTGGCATTTTTTTTCCCCAGTCCCTGTGATGCCCAGGGATGCAGCCCAGCCCCACGGCGTGGGCTCCGTAATCCCACCAGGCTGTTCCTCCAGCCCCACACGCCGCAGCACTGTCCTTCCATCTGTCAAGCTCCCTTTCTGCGTGCCCTCAGCCTTAAAGCAGTTGCTGGGGAGGGCTGCATTTTGCTCCGGGAAATAAAAAGAGGAAAGTGAAAAGAACTGGTTAAATAGTTAGGGGTGCACATTACTACATCCCGGCCTTTGTCACCTTGCTTAAGAGCTGGCAGCAGCAATTCCCTTTGCTGCTCTACGACTTAAAAAGTGGGAGTATGATGCCAACAAACGTTCTGACATGACGGCTGGTAAACTACCTGCATCCCCAGCGAACGGGGAGCTGCTCAGGAGCAAAGAAGGACACGGAGAGAGAGAGAGAGAGAAGCTCCCCCTTAACGCGGAGGTTCGCTCTCTCAGAGAGGAATAAAAGCACAGCACGACTCGAGTACAGCGGTGACAAATTCCCCCGGGACCACTGAGGCATGGGTTCGCTCACCAGCATCCTGCTAAGAGCCTCGGGAGCCATCCCTCACCGCGGGAGGAGGTGAATCCCCCCCACCTCGCCCCGAGGAGACCTCCTCCCCGGTTGCCTATTAGGGCTGCCGCAGCCCTTCGGCAAGGAATGTCTTGTTTTTAATCAAGTACTTTGAAAGTACATACATCCCTGGAAGTATTTAAGGCCAGGCTTGATAGGGCTGTGAGCAACCTGGTCTAGTGGGAGGTGTCCCTGCCCATGGCAGGGGGGTTGGAACATGATGATCTTCAAGGTCCTTTCCAACTCTAACCATTCTATGATTCTATGATTCTACTTTAACTCCAGCTGGGATGGAGCCAAATCCAAGCGGGAGTATTTACTTACAGCATCCAAAATAGACACCGCAGCAACAAAGAGGTTTTTAAGGCATAAGAAAGGAGGCTTTGCTCAGGCTGTTTGCATGGGAAAGTATAAAAGGTCATTTATATTCAGCATCCTACTCATTTGCTCCTGGTGCTCTCCTGCCATATCAGGGATGCTGCCTCCCTGCGTGTCCTGTGTCACCGGCTGCACTCGTTAGAGAAGATCTTTTCCTCCACACCGATGTCTATAACTAGAAACTTTCTCTCTTTCCACCTGAAACTTCCATCTAACTTACTCAGCAGCTGATCTCGCCACTTCTCCGGTTAAATTAAGCATGTCTCACTTCTCTGGAGCTGCAAATGTCACTCTGTCAGACCGGCTGTCGTGCCCTGTGCTTCTCCAGCCAACACTTGACTGAGTGATGCTTTACCTGCTGAACCTCTCCTCCCTTGCAAGGGGTGACTCAAAAGGCACTCAAGTTTGTCTTTAACATCAGCTGGAAGATTCATAAACACCCTTGGCACAAACATCTCCTGCAGCGAGTGAACGCGATCACTGTCACCCCTTGAAGGAGAGGGTAACGCTGGGCTTAAGGCAAGCGAAGGAGGCAGAGGGGAAAAAACCTTTCTTCTAAATATGCCATGAAAATATCACAAACCACTGACAACAGAACAGCCTTTGGCACCTGCAGCAGCTATTTGTCCTGAAACACGTCACATTTTCAACCCACGCTAACTCTCTGTGGAAGGAAAGGCAAATCCAGTACAAATAACAATTGGAGGGAAAAGCCCAAGCCATTTTGCATGTACATTTGAATAAGGGTCAATTTTATTTCAGGAGTGTCTCCTCTTGGGATGACCCGTTTCCTTTAAGGCTTTCTATACCTTTCCGGAGGGGATGCCAAGGGAAGCAGAGTGGAGCTGACAGCTCTATTAGCTGCAGAAAGAAGGACAGGCAAAGGCTGCATGGTATCACCTCTGGATAATGAGCTGGATGTCTGACTGCAACCCAGATTCTTGCAGGACAAGCCGCGACGTGACAGGTTAGAGGTAGATGAAGCAACACAACCCGAGGACTCTCTTTTGTATCTTTCCTAACATACCTACTATATATAGTGCAAAGAAGGCGGGAGAAGTCATGCCTATGAGCTCTAGGCTTGGCAGAAAGCAGGCTTTGGTTACCTGCAAAAGGCTTCCCAGAGAAGCTGGATACAACCATCCCGATGTTTTCCCCTGGCAGCCCTCCATCCGAAGGTCAGGCAGCTCATTCCTCACCTTTCTACTCACACCACAGCTCAGGGGACTGGAGTTAGTGGTTCTAGGGGTGCAGAGAGGGTGGTGGTCTCGGTTTCTGCGCCAGTATCTTTCTGTTCCCTCATTACAAACCAAGAAGAGGAGTCCCAGGGAGGAGCCAGGTTCTGTTCCTGCATCCCAGCGTGCTACAGGGATGGGGGCAGGTCCAAGCTCTCCGTTTGGGAATTGCTGGTACCCAGCTCGTTCAAACCAACGTTGCTTTTCCCCTATTAAAACATACACTTGAATCCTAACAGACTCTCCACGGGCTGTTGCTAAGCTCACCTAGAACATCACCAGTTGCTTTTGGTTTGTCCCATCTTTCAGGGTTAGTTGTTGTAGAAACCTGCTTCTTCCAAGTCTTTTTTTCCAGAGAAATGCTAACTATAGAGAGATTTCTTACCTTGTCTTCCCTTTCTTTGCCTGTGAAAAAAACCTGTAAATGAGAAGAAAAAGAAGAAGAAGGAAAAAAAAAAAAAAAGGAACAGAAATGCCAAAAGGTCAATGATATTTTTATTTTCATTTCGAGGTCATATTGAAAACATGACTTATCGGGGAAAAAACATGACAAATATCCAAGAGAATGAAAATATTCCGAGAGATACTTAGATTATTATCTTTGTGGGGGGGAAAAAATGTGGAAAGGTTTGAACCTCTTCTCTTAGGTATTTAATACATGGTAAAATTCAAGAAGGGAATAGAAAAAAGGCCTTCTGTTCCGTGGAAGCGTAGAGGCAGACACACAGGAGAGCCAGAGGGACAATGCTGTTTGTCACATGCCTGAACTCAGATCCTTGCCAGTGCTGCAAGAGAGTGAAAATCCCGGTAGGATTCTCTCCATTCTTTCCTCTGACATCTCTCAGCGCCCATTCTCCCCCCGCGGTAAGACAATTCACACCATGTTCAGCCAAAATAAAACCCATTTCCATGGCTTAGTTTACAACTGAAGTCATAAAGATGCAGAAGGGCCCCCCGTGTGCGACAAGGTGAAAATAAATTTAATGGGGAAGCGGGAGGCGCTACTGGTTCAACTATTTTCCTACTGGAAATACTAAATGTACTTCTCAAATTTACTTCTAAATAGAGGCTCCTGGAATTATCGTATCTCTGCAGAGAAAGAAGAGGGGGGAAATGCACGTCGGTCTGAGAAAAGCAGATATGAAGGTGAACCGTGGGACTGGGGAGCGACAAGAAATTCAGAAACTGCAAGACATTAATGAGATGTATTGATTTAATTAGCCGGCGTAACATCATTTATCACGCTAACCGCAAGAGATGTGCCCATAAAAGTTAGCGCTTGAAGGTCACGCTCACGTGTGATGTGTCCGCCCCGCTACACCCATGGCCAGCTGTAGGGATTGGTTTTACTCAGGCGTGGAAAGAAGTTAGGGAAAGACAATTTTGAAAAAGCCTCCAGGTGAATAACACGGCGCTACGCGTTGTCATCGGCCCCGCTCATCCTCTTAATAACCTGGAGCTTCTGGATTCCCAATGTTGGGTGGATTTAAATGTCAAAGGTAAGCAAGAAGGGCTTACTTCAACAGTGGCACCCGTAACAAGGCTGGAATCCTCAAGTTTTGGGGTATTTTATCGTTTTATAACAGCAAGTTCATGTCTGCCAGTTTTTTCTCCCTCCTGCCTCTGCCTGCTCATTATTCAGGGAAGAACTTAAATAATGATAAGGCTCCGAAAGAATTCTCAGTAGCAAAAAGCTTCTTAAGGGCTCATTTATGGTCTCAGCTACATAAGGGTAAGACTCAAGTACCCTGATGAAGTGAAAAAGAGTTCCTGGGAATACATGCCAGCATAAATGAGAGCTTAATTTAGCCCAAAATTAGAAACTCTTTGTCAGCTGGGGGCTCAGATATCCTATAGGATTCGGTGCTGCCCCTCTGACACCAGGTATTTTTCAGTCTAATTGGAATTTCCTTCTCTTCATGTGAAATTAATAATTTTTTTCCAATTAATTTTTAATGCCATTTTCTTTTTTCATTTTCTGACTTGTACAGCTGGCAAAAAGCTTTTTGCAAGTGTTTACATTTGTTTGAGATATTAAGCGGGGCATGGTGCTTTCTGCATTTCTTTAACTGAGATTCCTGTTTTAAAAAAAGGCATAATCAGACCCGTGCTTATTAATTTCTTTCCGATAGAAAGAATTAGATAGGCATCCACACACACACACACAAAGGAGGATACACTTCTCATACCCTCTACTTGCTGGCCAGGGAAGTACAGCTTGGTCCCTGCTCACCTCAGCCAGGAGCATCTCAAGGAGATTGCGATGACGCAAAACTGAGGTGCTGGAGCGGGTCCAGAGAAGGGCAACGAAGCTGGTGAGGGGTCTGGAACACAAATCTTATGAGGAGAAGCTGAGGGAGCTGNTTGGGGTTTTTTTTTTGTGGTTTTTTATTTGTTTGTTTTTTTTTTTTTCCCCATTGGTTGGACTAGATGATCTTAAAAGGTCCCTTCCAACCTAGGCGATTCTGTGATTCTGTGAGAAAGCATCTCAGGGCACAGGGAGGGAGTGAGTTGGGGGGGGGGGGAATGTTCAGCGCTGACACCCACGCAAGTGGCAATCAACACGGGTTCGGAGTCGGCTGCCGTGATTTCCGGAGGCCTGGGAGTTGAACGAGGATGTTGGAAATCACAGCCCTCCCACAACTTTTCCAGTCAGCCCACTCCTGCTCTATTTAAGCTTCTTCCTCTACGGTGGCCGCCCAGGAGGACCAGCCTGAAGGATGTTTTCTGCCACAGAGAGAAGGTGTGTCTGGGGAGGTGTTTACGTTGTTTTGGCTCCATTGCGTGCAGAACACAGAGAGCTGAAGTCTTAAGTTCTTGAAGTTCTTGAAGTTCTCCTAATTCTTCTTTGTTCCCTTCACCCCGGCCTGTTACCTTTTAAAGTTTCCTTCAGGGTAAACCAAAACATATTTTTCTTAAAGTTAGTGCCATGCTAAAGGCACTCCTTTAAACTCCCAGCACAAAATGGCCAAAGTAATTGCCCAAGGAAGCTGGTGCTACTTTCAGGGGTTAGAGGTCTATGTTCCTGCTGACATAAGAGATGCAGCTTGCACAGGCGTAGGAGAATCCGTGTGGTGTGTTAATGTCACAAAAGGAAAAAGCCTGGCTGATAGGATCTTAGTTGAGAAAGCAGGCATGCTTTCTCTCTCATGGTGAGAGCTCAGCCTTTATCTCTCTACCACGTTGTTGTAGTTTAACCCCAGGCAGCAGCTAGGACCACGCAGACACTCACTCACTTCTCCCCTCTGTGGGATGGGATAGAAGAACTGGAAAAATAAGGTAAAACTTGTGGGTTGAGATGAAGACAGAATAATAGGCAGAGCAAAAGCCAAGCAAAGCAAGGAATTCATTCCCTGCTTCCCATGGGCAGGCAGGTGCTCTGCCATCTCTAGGGCTCCACCACACAGAGAGGTGACTTGGGAAAATAAAAACCATCACCCCAAGCATCCACCCTCCTCTTCTTCTTCTTCTCTCAGCTTTATACGCACAGCATGGTGCCATGGTCTAGCTGGGGGTGTCCCTGCGACTGCGGGGAGGTTGGAATAGATGACCTTTGGAGGTCCCTTCTGGCCTGGATGATTTGATGAAAGGGCATAGAACATTGCTCTGGTCAGTTGGGGTCAGCTGTCCTCCTGGCTGTGTCCCCTCTCACACTTCTTGTGCCCCCCCAACCTACTCACTGGTGTGAGGAGCAGCAAAGGCCTTAACAGCCATCAACACCACTCCCATCCCAAATCCAAACCACAGCACCGCACCAGCTGCCAAGCAAGAAAGTCAACTCCACCCCAGCTGAAACCACGACACCCACTTAATATAATACTTGCTTAAGGACCCTGCCTTACCCTTACGCTGTTTTTGTTCTTGCAGGGTACTCAAGCAGCAAGCAAATACGTGCAATTTTGTCCAATACTTAGCTATATGAGGGACAAGGCAGTTCTTTGCCTGAGCATCTGTTAAACCCTCCTATATTCCTAATGACCCGTAAGATGTTCAGCCCAGGTAACACAATGAAATTCAGATTACACAAAAATAGCAGGATATTTAAGAAGTCACCTCTTGGCTCTTCAGCCAGGGGCAACGAGGAAAGGCAAGTGTCCCTCCTAGGTCTTAGCAGCTGCCTGTAAAATAAGGGACACCCCGACAATTTACCCGAGCATCTGAGGCTTTCCTGCCTCAGAAAAGGAGCCTCTTAGAATCCCAAAGACAGGGTTGCTCCCTCTTTTCCCAGGCAAGCATTAGATCTGGATGGCAGAGGTGGAATCCCACCCTTAAGGCTAATCCGAGGCAGGAAATTCCAAATCCATCATCAAAGCAACACGTGTAACCCGTTAACCCATTTAACTCACTGCTTTTCAAACAGGGGGATTAGAACCAAACAAACGGGGCGCATTTTAAGGAGACTGGATGCTATTAATGGCAACTCCGCGAGAGCATAAATAAGCTGCTGCAGTTTAACAGAAAGCAGAATTTCCTCGACCAGCATAAACTAATGGCTCATTGGCCAAGACAGGTCTGCAAGTCTCCCTTTGCTGTAGAAGCCCAGCTATTCTGCTGATCTCAAAAACCCCCAAAGGATTGCACCTACAATAAACACCCCAGGATGTTGAAAAATATGAGAAGGTGTCAGCTGCTGTTAAAGCAGTGCAGAAATAACACAGCAGTGAATCTAATAAAATAGTACAAACAGGTTTAAGGCGTCCGCTTTAGAAAGACTATCCTACGGGTTAAGGGTGTGGAGATTTAGCTTTGAAGAGCTCTGGTGTACAAGGAACCCATCCTCTCCCCCGTGCAAGGGCTTCAGTTCTCGTTTCTGGCTACATAAATCACAGCCAGGGTAAACGCATTAGGAGTTAAGAGAAGGAAATAATATGATCTCCTAGCAGACACTGGGAGCAACAGCTTCTCACAGACGTGCCAAAAATGCCAGGCAAGTATTAGTATGGAACAAGATCCGTCTTCCTTTAGAAACAGTCCACAGCAAATTCGTATCCTATCTATTAAATCCGTGACTGCTTATCCCCAAAACTCACAGTCTTTGAAACGTTTATCCTCATAACGTCTCTTTCAAGACTAGACTGTGTTTTTTCTCCCATTTTAAAAGCACAGACGAGGGAGAGACGGGTAGAGATGCACAAAAATAAACCCCCAAATCCAGTGCCCAAATCCCAGAGTGCCAGCCACGAAGCCCAAGGATAGCCCAAGTTAGACTGGGCAAAATGCTGAGAGATGGAAAAATATCTCTGCTGTGATGTAATTTGACAGCGAAGAAGAGCTGAGAGAATCCATAGGTGTTCCTGACATTAACAACTCCCTTGGGATAGTGGATACACCTGAAAGCGGGAGACAGGCGGACAAAACAGCATTGGCCACATTGCCCACCTTTCACGAATCACAAATCGAGGTTTGGTTTTTTTTGTTGTTGACAAGGCTCATTTTTCACAACAGCATCTCCGTCTCCAGGCCTTTGCCAAACTGTTATAACTTCATTTGGGATTACGTTTAACAGAATTGCGTTTTTGCAGAAGTACAATGGTACCAAAGCAACGCGATTCGGAAAAACCACAACACACAGAGGGAAGGAGAAAAGCTATCTGGAAAAACTAGTGAAGATGGCCCTCAATTTCCTAATAAAACACCCCAAGTGCACTGTTCCTTATCTCTTATCCTCTTCGTGAGCTACAGTAAAAGGAAATTACCAGCATTTCGCAATGTGTGCAACACCATCTCATTAAAAGGACAAGAAGCTAATTGCACTTTAATATCAACGAACTATCTCAGTATGAAGACTGCTTGTATGAGACCTTTAATCTTGAATTCCTCA
>VZRU01016623.1:60323-74922 GCA_013398155.1 Pedionomus torquatus | reverse complement strand
TGCAGGAATAACTTCAGCAGCTTCTCACAGATACTCTTTAACTGTTGGGACCTAACAAATTCCATAAAAGTCAGCTCATTTAAAAATGAACATGTCTTTTTAAAATGTTACCTACAAAATAGCAGTGGGATTTTTCTGAAAATTTCACTGTGAGAATTTATACAGTTTATTTCAAGGTTTTGTTTTTCTACAGAAAATGAAGTTGCTGTTAATTATGATCATTAATATATATCATATTTACTTCAGTAGGACAGTGTGATCTGTCCTGATGTGTACCTAATTGTACAAAGTATCAATCAATTTTGGTATCAAAATATTAATACTTATAAAACGTAAAATTAAATATAAATAAGGCATCAGTCAGTATATTTCATTCTTGCATCATTAATGCGGTGTTCTACATATTCTTCTAGAAAGTAACCTCTTCCAAGAATACCAGTTTTTCTCTTATTCTTTACTTCCAGCAGAAACAGAATAATGAGATAGATGGACCTTGCGTTTGATCCACTGCTTCAGCCCTTTTTCACTTCTAGTACAGCAGAAAAAATACGTACCAACTCATTCACTAGGAAAAACAACATTGCCTTTTTTATATTAAATCAGATTTTTATTATGTCACCTTCAGAACCTCTGATTCACCAAGTACCAGATTATCTGTTCTATTGAATAAATACCCTGTTCCACTTTTACATCAGAAACACATCCTATTTTATTGAAAACAGAAGCTTGATCTTGCTCCCAATGAAATCAATACCAAAGTTGTTATAGTCTTAATTACCAAACAAGGAGTATCCTTGGATATAGTTATACAGATACACCTTCTACAGATCATGGTACACTCTTTACTGTTCAAAATACACGCAAATGGGAAAGTTAGCCTTTTGTGAGAAAACGTCATCTTCTTGTTGTGATGCAATTCAAATGGTCTCACGTCAAGTGTTGCAAAACTGGAAGTGAGAACAGTACCTGACTCCCAGTTTCAAGGTGTGCTCTGTCCTGCTACAAAGTGTTCAAAGTTTACCTGGTATGACTCACCTTTGGCATATTTACTTAAAATATCTTGCATATATGAAGTATCTTATGGATGATGATGGCAGTCTTCATTCAGTCATGTTTCCACCACAATTCTGTTTCCTAGGCCAAATAGAGACTGCCATCATATTAAGTAATCCATATTCTGCACATAGTAAGTCTTCCATTAAGATGCCGAGGCTGTGCCTTTAACTCTGTATTTAGTAGAGAAGGACAAAATTCTTCTCATTTTCAAAACTACTTATGCTGGTTACTCTGTGTGAGCAGCAGTTAACAGGTGACAATCGTAATTTGGAAATCTTGCTTTGAATTTCATGGATGAAGGCCAATATCAGAAGACTAATGTAATTTGTTTCCAAATGTATGCATTACATATACCATCTGATATCATGAGATATATTCTATATCCCATTCCAGAGGTTCACAAAGCATTTAATCTGAAAGAGTTTGATTATAAACGTATGTAGAGTAGTACTCTTTCAGAATAGGATCAAAGCTTTCAAAGTTTTCATTAGGAAGTTCCTAGCTTCAAAGGTGCCAACTCTATTACTCCACTTCTAAAAAGATACTTGACTGATGCATTGCAAGGCTGTAAAACATAATAACAAGCAGCTGGCCATAAAAGAAATTTATGATTATGGATTATACTGTAGTTACATTTCGAAGTGAAATGAAAATTGCTATATGAAATAATTTTGTTGCACACTGAAGAAGACAAATGTTGCAAAGAAAACTGCGAAGTTAAAATATATAATACTTGCAGCAGAAATAATAACATGGTATGACTGAGAAAAGGCAAAGGCTTTGAGTCAGTCCAAGGAATTCCTCATCACTCCACTCCTGATTTGAAAAACAATTGCTTCAGATCCGTTTCCACAGCTCCTTCTTCATCTTGCTTGTGTGGGCAGTCTTAATGACCTGACCAAGACCAAATATCTACCTACAGGAACAAGAAAGTCAGATTTCTTCCTATTGTAAAATTACTCTAAATTCTAAAGTATGGGATGCATAGCATTGCATTTCAACAGCAGTTGAGGGTAAGTTTCAAACTGTGTAACTTCTGGTGAATTGTCAGCTAAAGTTACCTAAAGTAAAAGCAGGCTTCCCTTAATTATCTTAAATGACACCTAAGGCTAGAAAACATAGTCTAAATCTTAAAGAGATATGCAGATTGCTTGCAGCAGTGCCTTAAAAAGACACAAGCTCCACCTCAGACCATATGTTCTAGAAGGCCAAGGGAATCTTCTGTGAACTCTCCCCCTTTAACAGCCCCAGGGAACAGATGTGCCAGAAGTTCAAGTAGAGGGATGGATGTGCTCTCTGCCAATCACACAGGAGCTCCTGTTAATCTACTGTGGGCCTGCCACAGCTCTCAGCTCTTAGTATGGGGAATCTGGGTACCTCACGGAGTTGTCCAAAAGAGCTCTTTCAAGCTGCCTGCTTTTCTTAGAGACTGCCTACAGACCCAAAGTACCAAGTTCTGGGGCTCCGAGTGCCCTACTGAAATCAGAAACCTACTATTCAAGTGTGCGACTCAAATAAATTGGGCATAAATAATCAAAATCTAAAAACAATATATTAGGCAGACTTCAATACCATTCCATACCAAATTCAAAGTTTCCGGTCAGGTAATGAAGCAACATTCAGTTGCATCAGTCTGTAGCGCATCTCTTAAGAAAACATAAAATTAAGTTCTCCTAAATGTTTAAAAAAAATAACATATGCCTAAAGTCCCTGAAAAAAGTCAGGTTTTTTTTTTGAGGCTTTATGTACTATATTTTTATTTAACAGCATGTTTGCATTTGACCTACTATATCTAGATATGCATAATACCTAACAATTTCATCTACATCACTTGTTTTTAGGATCTAAGTATTATTTCAGACTTTTGGACCTGATCGTTCTGCTCTGGACCTGTTCCACCAGCATCTGCAATAATTACCTGTTTCATTCGGAATCTGTTGACATCTAAGATCTTTCTTCACTCAGTTACCAGAACTGATTAATATGTATGTATGTAATAAACAATTGAGAATCCTTAGTACTTGCCATTCAAAGAATTAAGTCTACAAATTTGCACTGGGCCTTGTTTTTCACTGGCTCAGTGGCTACCTTTTGGCTTTTTTTATCAGACAGATTGGTATAGGGGAGCCATAAAACCAATTTAAGCTCCAGATTTAGGAAATAGCTTCTTAGAAAGACCAGTTACTTGGTCCACCCATTGTATTGATATTCCTAAATCAACCTTGTCAGGTAAAAGGCGTTTCTGACCGTAAGGAAGCAGGTATGCATAAGGAATGAAAAGAGGTTTGGCCAAAGAGTTCTTTTAATTTGAGCACTCCACCCTCACAGTGGCTAACAAGCCACATGCTGGCAGGAAGCCAAGTGTTGCACCAGCACTAAGGAGTGGAGTCCCTATTTCTTATCTGTCTGTCAGCCACACTGCATAGCAAAAAATCAGATTGCCTTTTTTTACTCTGGTGGGAGTGTTTGGCCTACAAAGCTAAATAATATACTGCAAAATTCAAAATAACTGAAAGAATTGGGAATGTTTTTTAATTTATACTCCTACTAAGATGATGGGGAGTAAGACAGACCCCTTGAAGAAAGCTTTAAAAGATGGGAAGGTAAAAAATAGGTAAGTAGATAAGTAGGCCAGTAGAAAGTCTGGTTTTGTATCCAGGTGAATGAAAGTGAAACACAGAGCCGTGGGCATGCTGATTTAAAGGGCTCACTTTGGGTATAAAAGGAATGAGAAATTGAACATTTTTTTTCCTTTGTCTCACTCATGAAGTATGAAATTAAATCATTCTATACTTTGATAGTTAAAGACTTAACTCTATTTTACTATTTCAACAACCAATTTATGAGAAGAAGGCTATATTTTGGGTTTTTATAAAATTTTAATTGTTCTGGTTTTGTTTTCTAATAAAAATGGAAATGAGTAGTGAAATATCTTTAGGGTCAATGAAAGCTATGGTGGTGAAGAGTGCGTGAGCCTGACAGGAAGGTGAGAAGGAGCAGGGACTGAAAACATCTCCACTGAGCTTTAAACAAACTGATGGGGATCTTTTTCTCCATTTCTGTTGCTGTCCCTCCTCCTTCTCTTTCTACTCCTCTCCCCTCTTCCATCCCTCTCCTATTGCTTCCTTTTCTTTCATCCTTCTGAGCTGTGCCGACGCCAGGGGAGAGGTCCAGAGCAGGAGGGAAGGTCCAGCAAGTCTGAAATAAAAAAAAACATTACAAATAAAAGATAAAAAGGATCCAGAAATTCAAATGAACACACCCAGTATTTTAAAATATGCATTCCTCTGTTTGTCACTGCAGACTAGTGTGACACAGGTCTCTATGGCAGGGCTGATTCTGATCTTAAAAGATCTGAAATTTAAAAGTATCCAGTTTTATTCTGATTATGATGAATATTACAACATTCAGTACTATTTGTGACCAAGTATTAAGAATTTCTGAACCCATTTTAAAATTTCTGAGATTAAATGCCATCCTATCTAGGATAGTAATTTGTGCATCAAATTGGAAAAAAAAAAATAATTAAAAAATCATGACATTCCTGAAATAGCCTATTTCCTCAAACTAAACTGTAATTATTATTCTTGTAATCTCTCCTTTCACAAGCATGTCCCTGAACAAGTATTCCTCATTCAGGGTTCCTGGACTTACCCAGAGCAGCTGGCACAGCTGGATCCAGCAACATGAAATAGCAGTTTGTTTATATGCCCTGCCTTCAGTGAGAAAATCGTTTGTGTTCATCTATGACCAGACAATCTATGGTCAGGAGACCTGTATATATCCGTAACAATACTGTAATCCTAACTCTGAGCTGAGACATATGAGTGAAAAAGGAAATGCTATGGTGCATAAATGAAACAGGGAAAAGAGGTGAAAACTTCATGAAGTCAGCAAAGGGTTTTATCCTTGTAAATCTCTTCTATGTGAATACTGCTCAGACAACGCATTTTTGAGGGACAGTACAAAAACTTAACACAGAAATATAGATACATTGTGAGGAACAAAGATGAAGACCAAGAGGTGGTAAAGTGTGTAACATGACACAGTAGCTGTAGCTAACCATCTATAGTCCCCAGAGCATATTACTGCACTTATCGAAACAGTAGTTTCAAAGGGCTAAGAACTCCAACTTTTAACTCCTTTCCTCATTTCTGACAAGCATGTAAGATTTCTGTACAAACCATTATGAAGTGGCTGTTAAAGCTCACAGCTGCATCTTTACCATGATAGTAACACTTCAGTACTTGGGCCATTAATTCTTACTATGCCAAGTTCTGTGCTTATTCCGATTACACCAAATAGTTAGTTTCTAATTTGGACTCAGCTTTTGAGGATGACATCAGATCATACTGAGCAGTGGCACAAATTGGCCAGTGCTTTTGCATCCGGCTACTCACTATGACAGATCTAAATCATGTCACTGAAATAAACTTTGTCTAAGAGATGATTTGTACAAAGGTTCACATTCAGTCTTATAAAATTGCTTTGAATGGCTTCCCTATAAAATTGCTTAAAATGGGGAAAAATAAAATCCATCTGGACATTCAAAATGATGTTTTACCAGTATCTTTTATATTAGCAGCACGCCATCAATAGCTGAATATTTAACCTGGATCACCTCAGTTCACAAACTATTATTTTTGCTTTTTTATATTTCAAAAAGACTTCTTCAGAGCCATCCAAAACTTTCAAATTCAGGTCTTCTGCTGTTTTTTTTATCTATTAATGATTTTTTAATACTGTGACTCTATATCTGCACTCATTTACAAATGCAAAGTGCAAGTAGCTGATTCCATTGCAACCCACATAATCCCTAACTTTCAATTATTATCAGCAGTTTCTCAAATGAGATCCATGATTGTATCCCACAGCTCAAATCCTGGGATTTTAGAAAAGGACACTGTCAGGAGAACTCAGGTTATAGGCTTACATGATAAAAAGCTAGAAAACTGGGTGAAAGAAAGGGAAAACTGTTTGAAATCTTGGCTCTGACAGAAATCTTTAACAAATTTTTCTTTAACAATTTTTTTCTTTAACAATTTTTTCAGAATGGCTTCAAAATATTTAAAAAGACAATTTCATAATCCTTTTAGATTACTGCAGAAGTTGAAAAGAAATTCAGGTGAAAACTTAAAGCCATGACTATTCTAGTGACCAACAAATAAGTTTTCAACCAAATATTTCATTAAAAATGTATTTTGGCAGATGTGTGGGTAAAAAAAAAAGGATGACATTCATTCCCTCTAACTTCACCCATCAAAAAGTTAGGAATCTAGTCAAGATGTCTCAACTAGGTTCTCTCTCTCATCAGTGAAAAGAGAGAGGCGTTTTAGGAAAGCTGTTAATCTCAGCTATCCATAGATGCCTCTCTTGTGATGTAATCTGTAATTCTTTGGAGGTGTCTATATATCTCCATTGACTACAAAGCCTTGAGCGACTGTGTTAGACTTCAATGACTAACTTTTAGGTGGCTAAAATGATGACTAGCTTAGCTCTGAAAATCTATGTTTTAAACAGCAAGGTTAAGTGAGATGAATCGAGCCTTTTGTGTGAATCACTTTATCAAAAATTTACAGAAAAACATGTTTTGACAGGAGATTTTGATCAGCATATGTATCATTGATTTTAATAGGACCAGAGTTTAATTCTGCACCTCTCTGCTTATATATCACCCACCAGAACAGGGCATATCCCGATGAATGGTAATGCAGCATGCTTTTCTCATTAAATAATAAACAATAAAAATAGCATCAATGTCCTGGTGAGCTATCCCCCTAAAGCCAAAGCGACACAACATCAAAATTTAAATGTAGTTTCTCTTTCCATTGTGCATAATGCACATTATCTGTCTACAACTGACAAGTGCACTACTGGAAGATGCTAGCCTCTCCAGAGCCAATTTTGCAGTTGTCCCATTTACAGAATTTAACTGGAAGTTAAATTTAACTTCTTAACTGGAAGTTGTGTAGGTAGGAAGAAAACATAAATACATCCTTCTTCCTCTGCAGTTTGAAAAAAAAGAACGAAAACCAACCAATGCTGTGAATTTGCAAACTACAGCGTACATTAGAAAACTGACCTACTGCACAACATTTCAACTATTAGGTTTTGCTCTGCAAAATCAGTGATAAATACAAGATGGAAATGAGATAATAACATCGATATTTTTGTTACTTATAAAACAGTATAATTAATCCCGTTTTTAGGCACCCAAACAGGAAGCCTTTTAATTATAACTTCAGGGTGTCTGTTTTATAGATACTGCTTGACAGTTTGCATGTAACATTTTTAAATGCTGTATAACTTAGAATATTTAATGGGTGAAGGATCTTTTGACAGAATAGTGTGACTAGGTAGAATTCCCTCCTTTTATTTTTTTTGTTGCAAAAAGTAACTGCATTACAGATCAAGCTCAGAAGCATGACAATGCAATTACCAATAACACAGTATTTCACTGTAAATGTCATTGAGTTACTATAACTCCCCCTACCCACAAGACGAGCTGTTAGCATTCAGTAACCCTTGAGAACAGGCCCAGTGTGTAAAAATGCATAAAACTATCTTTGTTACATTGATGCATTTTAAGTTTGTTTTTTTTTTCCTTTTTGTTCATTCATTCATATTGTTTTACTTAAAAGGATGCCTAGGGCAGAGTACTTTAGTACTTCTGACAGTCAAACTCCACTCTAACACAATTAGATAGAAAATGACCAGCATTTTCGACACTATGCAAATATAATTCTTTGAGACTGAAACTCCAATTCTTAAGTCATCCTAAAAATACTGCATGCAAGATATACATTTGCAATGCCTCTTCCAAAACCACTGTTTAACAAGATATATCTTGTATCTGTTTGACATAGATGCTGTTCAGCTGCTACGGAAAACTCTTACCAGAAAGGGAGACACCTTTTGCTGAATTTACTGTGCTAGTGCTATGTTTTTCTGCAGAGCAAATTTAGCCTTGCTTCAGTCAGGTGAAGAATCCTATTAATATTTGATTTGTGGCAGATAGCCCCTTTTCGTTGACCCTGCGCAATACAAAGCACATGCCTGACTCGAGGGAGGATCTCAGCAAAAGCAACTGATGTGATTGAGCAGGCTGAAATAAAGGCTGTTGGTATGGGGCACTGGAAGACTGGGATCTGACTTTCACCAAGTCATTTAATAATTATTGAGGTCCAATAATTATAATTGGATCCTTTATGGTCTCTTNATACCCTGTGCTTCTTTTCATAAGCTATGGCTCTCCAAGGGACTGTGAACTGTTCTCAGCAGACCACAGAATTGTCCATGGAAAGTCTCAGCTGTTTTCAGAGCGCTGCATTGACTTGATTGCTCAGAGACTGCACGACAGTAGAGGCAATACTGAAATCAGGAGAAAGCCACCTGGGAAGGGCCACTGATGTAAACCACGGTTAATCACAGCTTTGGGTATTTTGGGATAAAGAGTCACAAACGTGCACAGGAAAAATAAAGAGCCCGGGGAGAGTCATTCCTATTCTGCTATGTTCATAACCACTGTTGGTCATCACTCGTATGAAATTCATCCCTGGGCTCTACCAGCCAAGTCAGAATAGAAATTACAATGTTTACTACCATAATCATGAAGGAAGTATACCAAAGCAAAACACTCTCTTCTTGAAACTGAAATGCAACTGCAGAATGGTTGAGCCCTGACATCCTGGCAGGCCAGCCGGCATGCAGGCAGCCCGGGCTGGATGCAGAGGAGGCACACAGCAGAGCATCACGGAGGCAATTTGACCCTGTAGCTTTTGTCAGGTGGCACTAGATAATATTGGTGTTTATAAATTTACTACACAGAGAAAGTTAAATCGTACATTCTTAAACAAAAGTGTTGGTTAAACCCTAAAGGAGAATTAATTCAAGTAAGATTTATGTTAATTCTCTATCACATTAAAAACATGTCTAAAAATATCTATATGACTCTCTCTATTTGTCTACCCGTCTATCATTTTACGCCAGAATACTACAATCATAAAAAACAAATTAATTGCATTCGCTCTAAGCAATCTGATATTTACTTAATAATTTGCAGGTCTGCTTGATTATTTGTTTTAATTGTTGGGAGATGATTCATTGAGATGGAAAATCACAGTTCATTGTGCAAAAATAAACCTTCTCAGAAATATTTCCAAAAGTGTAGTATAAATGCTTTTGAAGGCTTAAGTACATTATAGAGATTAGAGTGTCATTTTGAAATACGAATGAGTAAAGATGAGGGAAAAAAAAATGGTACAAATTATTCTAATGTTTGTATACACAAAACAATAATCTTCAAGCCATTTTATTCCAGTAATCGTTCAAAGAGCATAAAATAATATTGGTACCTTAACAAAAATGAAAATGTTACATTGTAATGTTCATGCCATTTAAACACAGTCATCCAGACTGACAGAAATGCTATGTAGACTGTGTCACAGATGACATAATTTTTCATCAGGAAATAGTCATCTTTAGCTTTCTGCTAAGAAATTCTGTAAGTACTTAAAACTTCAAGGATTCAGCTCCAGAATTTGACAGAGCACAGCATTCTCTAAGAAGACCAAGGGAAGTTAAAAACAGTCACCTGAGGGCAAACCTATCAGCCTTTACAACTCTACACTTCAAACACTATTAAGCTTTTTTATCTTTTTATCTTTCAAAATTGACAATTAAAGGAATGAAGAAAATAGGAAAAATTACACTGTAAAAGGGAAATAAACTGCTTTTAGAATAGTGCTTTAGAATACTAGAGAGCTAAGAAATAAGCAACCTGGGAAAAAACCATTAAGGAAAAGATATTTTAAAAAGCCCGCTTTCACATTTATTCCTGATAGAAGACAGTCCTTGATACAACATTGGCTCAAGCCCATTCAGGTTCCCCTAGCTAGTATGAATATGAAATACTAAAGCAGTAAGTACGAGGTTCTTGGGAGTCTAAAAAATATCAATGTTGCAAGAGAAATTTCCAAGAATTCATTTGCTGTTATGTCCTAGGTGGAGAAATTCACATTAGTTAGGCAGAGTGAAGGGAAGGTCCCCACGGCATGAAGCCTGTTTCACCCGAAAAAGGCATGTCAACAGCACAGCTTCAGGCAAAAAAATCTGAGCTAATGTGAGAGCCAGGAACTGGAGAACTATGTCTGCAGCTGAAAGCAAAACAGACCAGCTTGGGCAGAAGAGGATCTGAATGTGGCTGCCCTGCTTTTGCCATGTCTTTGGTGACAGCCAGCCTCAGCATCCCAGTGATGGCCAAACTGTCAGTAACATCTCCCAGTAAGCCCAGTAAATGTGAGTGAAAAGAGGTTGTGATTGCTCTCTAGAAATATAGTCCAAGGAGAAGCAGAGATACGGAGAAGGAACTTTACTGTTTAGGGACAGCACTGGACACAGAAATAAAGGAGTATAGACTGTATAAGAACAAATTGAGGACAAGAAAGAAGTTTCTAACAGCCTAAATAGCAAGGCTCTGCCCAGCCTTTAAAAAAGTGCAGTGAGAGGGACGGGTCAGATAAAATTAAACCGGATCTTACTTGAATCTGAAAAAAAGTTATAAGGCCAGTGTAGCATCACAGCACAACAGAGCTGATGACCCTACAGGCCTCTCTATTCCTAGCTCTCATCTGGAAAAATGTGAGAAGATAGGATTCTGTTGCCAATTCAGGCCACTACAGCAGCTAAAAGCATGTATTTATGAGTCAGCGCTCTGGGGACTATACAGTTAGTACTTTTGTTCACCTGTCACATTTTTATTTGGTACTAAGTACTGCTAATAATAGTTACAGAGGAAGAAAAGAAAAAATGCTTTCTAAAGCTTTCAGTTTAAAAACCTTTATAAAGGTATCTTAAATTCCGAATCTCTCCTGATTACACAAAGAAGATGTAAAGAAAAACAAAAGATGCCATTTCAATCTGGACACTCATCACTTTCAGGAGTTAGGGCAGCAAAAGTATACCTCATAGTAAGTTTAAGAAATGTAATGGTATCATCACTAGTAGAAATAACACTGCAATCCTTAGACAAAACTTGGGTTCATCTAAAAAGTACAAAAGGACAATTCTCTTTTACACTATGGTTTTCCAAATACACTTTCAACAGCATTAGATATACTATAACTATGGAAACACCAAGCGGGAACCAATTCCACCAACCCAAATCCTACTATGCCCACATATTGCTGGAGGTATATCCTCTTTCAAAATTAGCTCCTTTATTTCTATTTTAAAGTCCTGAAGCTGTTTGATACATATGAAATCGTATAATCTCAGGTTGTTGAAAACAAAATGTATGTATATTAATTACCATGCTGCTCAGACAACAGGTGCTTTGTAGATGAGATCTGGGTGCTGAACATAGAAAGTTTTAGGAATGCACTTTCTCAGACGTCAAGATAACACTAGGCAAGCAAGATTAGATTTTTAGTCAGCAACTATCTGTACAAAATTACTCACACAATACACCTGCAATATGAAAAGAAAGGACAAAAGGAACATCATTCTGGAAACTGCTAGCCTAGTTACTTTACTTCAGTGCCTTAGCAATATCAAAAATCTTGTTCTTACTGGAAGTTCTACATAATTTAAAGAAAACCTTTAATTTAAAAATAAGGGGGGGCAGAAATAAAAAGAGGGATGGAAGAAGAGATTACAGTCAATCTTCTATTGAAATGTCTTTGTTTCAGATTGAGTCATGAAAAATAGGCAGTCTGAGTCTTCTTAAAATGTGCAGTATTGACCCAACAGATCACAACTACTTCAGAGAAGTCATCATAATCTATCATGCAAATATCTAGGCAGTGTTTTTTTAGATACATGGATTATTGACCCCAATATACTGCCAAAAGTATTTTATCATGTCAGAGCAGAAGCCATGCATAAATACATGATAAATATTATTGCATTTAAGCTGAAAAAGCCATGATAAATACATAATAGAAATATTTCTACAAATTAATTTATTCATTCATTTTTCAACATGAACATGACTAATTGCATGAGAGAATGCTGAAGACTTTGTACATACCCTTTCTACTTGTAAGGAAGCTGTTAAGTTACAAGAATGTGAATATAAGTGTTAGAAGCCCCAAAATTCAAATGCATTTGTAGTCCTATGAAGTATTTTTGTTGATACCACAGTGATAAAAAACAATATATGCCCTGTAACTAGGTTTAGTTTCAAGATCTGAATACAGAGCATATCTTTACGGTCATTTATAGATCCCCAAAAGATGTTTAGATAAAATATGTTAAGCAATCTCATCACAATAAAGGAAACTATAGAGGACACTGCGTATTCAAGTATCCTGCACTTCAACTTTAGAATAATATTGCACTATATATCTTTTTTCTTTTGGGGGGGAGGGGGGAGGAGGAAATCCCAAACAAAACCAAACCAAACACAAACAGAAAACCCCACCAACCAAAAACCTGTCATCTGGAAAAAATCTTTCCAAAATGGATTTTAGAGAACCAATATCCTTTTCCTGCGTAAGAAGCAGCCTCTGTTAAGCATTTAAGTGTCCTCAATTAAAAGAATCAGTTTCTTGGCCAATCCTGAACTCTCAGTGACCGTCACGGAAAGTAACAGTTTCCCATTCCCTGTCAGCCAGCGGCATTAGTAATGATCAAAACAAAACACACCTTCAAGCAAATATCTGCTTCTGATTAATCTCCATCCCAATGAATTAAATGCATAAAAGGCAACCTGCTGCCTTGTTTATGCCTTTTTAATATGAGGAGCAGAAGTTAGATATAAGGGGTTTGCTGCCCTTAGGGCTACAAAAATATGTCTCGTGGCAGTGAGCCAGATCTCTGAGGGAGCCTCCTTTGCTGTTTCTCTCACAGCGATTTTCTAATGGATAATTTTTAAACAGACACATGCAAACACAGGAGTCACCACAATACAGGGCCGGGGGTTTTGTTTTTTGTCTTAACTCCTTAAGTATTTGTACTCATAACTAGGATCTCAAGGTTTCGTCCACTTTCCATTTGGGATCTATTTTAAAACAGAGGGTTTGGAGAAGGTGGGGGTAGAGGGGGAGGGTTTCTACATATTTTTTTCCCCAGCTGCTTTCTCCTCTATACAGCACAGCACATAAAACACCTCTCTTCAGCTTAGCCTACCTAAGCTCAATTAGTGCAACATTTTGCACACATCCAAGCAATCACGAGGCAAAGATATTTAGTTCAGTCCTCACGTGTACTGCACAGAAACCTTTAGTTAATGGTGAAAAGAGATTTCTTTTGGAAAAAAATAATATAATAATCTCACAATGTAATTTACACAGTCTGGAAACGCCTACAAGGAGATGAAGTACCTGCACTGGGGAGATGTTCAGTTGTTCACTTCATCTTCCGTTGACAAGGAAACCAAATCGCACTTCATTCTCCAGGAAAACCTTCCACTGCCATCATTTGAAAATGTATTTATTTGTATATATGTATATATCTATCAACATCGTCATCATGATAATAATAACCATCATAAAATACTGCTGGCAAAAGAATAAAAAAGTCAAGGTGCAAAATGTGCAAAAGTAAGGAGCATCTCTTTGGCTTTCTGTTTTGCTTTGTTATCTTTAAGGAGGAAAAAAGTATTTAAAAATGAGAACTGTAACACGCTGCAAGAAAAGTTTCACATTATAAACAGGCATCAAAAACTGGAAAAAAAAAAAACAACACAAAACCCTGCTGATCACACTTAGTGTCAAAAAAAAAAAAAAAAGAAAAAAAAGAAACAATAACAAAAAAAACCCAAAATTAACATCTTGCTCTGTGGCTTCCACCAGTATTGCAAGATTACAAACTCTGTGTAACCACTGCTGTGAAATGCATTTTCAATTCCCATCTCTTTACAAAAACAAACAAAAAAACCTTAAAAACACCCAAAAATAAAAATAAAACAACACCAGAGAAAATCCTCTGCAAAAAGAGTTAGAAACATGCCTTTTATCTTTAAAAAATAAGCATCATATTTCACATCGCTTTTCTGTGCCACAACAAAACCAGTTGCATATATAGATATATAGCTAATAAATGTATACCAGTTGTTGCCGGACTGGCAAGTCTCTATTATTAATATTATCATTTTTCATTCCCAGTGACTCCCGGCCCCAGCAGCACCTTTTGCTCACAGTTTAGTAACCATCGCATGCTAGGAAAAAAAAACTTGTCATCAGCAAAAGATCAAATCCATTTAAACAATAATCAAAGAGGAAGAAAAAAAATTAAAAATAATACTAAAAAAAAAAAAGAACAAAAGGAAGAAAAAAAAACGGACAAAAAAAAGGACAAGAATGTCAGCGAAAAGGTACTCACCGAGAGGGAGTAAAAGGGAGGAATAAAAATGAGGGTTACTATAAAATACAGTATGGCGGTGGAAGAAGGAATGAGGCGCTTTTTTTTTTTTTCTCTCCTCTCTAGTCTCTGCCTCCGGCAACCGCCACGTGATCCTCAGCCGGGCGGACTCGCAGCCAGGAGGGCGCAGCGGCGGCGGCAGCGGCGGCGGCGCCGGGCGCGGACCCAGCCCGGACCTGGC
>VZRU01016623.1:29568-60132 GCA_013398155.1 Pedionomus torquatus | reverse complement strand
GGGGGTACGGGGGGGGTGTGCGCGCACGCAAAGGGGGAGCCCCGCCGCCCACCTCGCCTTGTGTGCAGAGGTGCTCGGCCGCCCCCGACGCCCGGCGTTTGCAGCGGGGGTGCGCCTAGGAGGCGGCTGCAGCTCCGCGTAGGTGGGCGCGGGGGTGCCCGGGCAGGGGGACTAGGCGCTGAGGGGTACCCCCTTCTGCTGCTCCGGGGCGGGGTCTGTGCGCACGGGCAACGCTCCCCCCGCCGCGGCTCTGTGGGGTGCGCACGGGGGTTCCCCTGCTGCCTCTCGGGCTGCCGCTGTGCGCGCATCTCGGGAGTGTTTCCTGTGCCACACAGTCACGTCTGAGCGCTGTTCCACAGTCTCCTGCCTGAAAGTGCTTCACCTGTGCAGCCGGGGAGAGGGACAGGTACCAGCAGTCCCCATCTATTATTTGCTTTTGTTTCTCGGCCGCCCGCCTTCATGGCCTCTCCCTCCGCCCCTCCTGCCAGTGGCACTGCTCTTGCTTCCCACGTCGAAGTTACTGGCCGAGGTGGGATGGAAAGAAGTGTTTTCGGAGGCGGTCACTCACCGTGGGGCATGCTCCCGAGAGCAGCCCACAGTCGCAAGCAGCGCGGCACAGCGTAGTGGGCAGGGATGAGCCCAAGCAGGCACGATCACACAGGCACCACAGGCAACTGTCTGTAGCCTTCTCATATCATCGTGGAAGTGTTTGAGGCTGAGCCCCAAGGTACACAGTAGCAACCTTTAAACTGCACTGTGGTTGGCCGGATGGCAGCTCTCCCTCTTCCTTCAACAGACAAGAAATCGACTGGAGCAGGCTGTGTGCTACTGTTGCTGAGAGTTTCCTTAAGACGCTTGCTTTTCCCATCTTCACTCTCCTTGCCTGTCTCCTTATTAACAAACACAGCAGTTGCAGAGAGCAGCAGCTGGGGCTGAGAGTGGCTTTGCTTGGGCTTCAGCTGAAATCAAACCACACAGCACCACCAGGCCCCAGCCTGCCGCCTTGGCTTGGCCAGCAAGGCTTGCATCCTTACTTCACTGGCCCCCCAAGTGCACACAGCTAACAGTCTTCTCAGAAACTCAATTACTGTAGGAGAAAGAGCAGAAAGAGGCAGCTCTATGAGATAAATTAATGGAGGAATAGAAGTGTGCATCCCTAAATAAAGTGCTGTGATGGAGGGAGCAATCTAGACAATACTTCCCCTCCCTCAGTTTTTTTTTAGAGCTCCTCTCTTTTCATCCGGGTCAGAAGGCAGGAGATACAGTCAGGTTATTACTCTATAAAAATTACTGTGGCCAGTAAGAGGATGCCCTGCTATATAAAAGACTGGTGAGGGCACCAGCCTGCCTTCTTCACATCCTCACTCGAGCTTTTTTCCCGTCCCTTTCTTTCTTTCCTGTCCTGTGTCTCTTCCCCAGTGTTTCCAGAAAATGAAAAGAAATGCTCCCTTTCTTCTTTGCTCTCAGCTTCTTTTTGAAGTATAAAAAGAACAATGGCCAAAGCTTAATATATATATATATCTACAGTTATGTTTTCTTTCTTGCTTTTTATTTTTGCACTGGGCTTGTTCTGGCATTTCATACCAGTCCTAGTTGTTCTCTCCCTGCTAAGTTTGGCTCTCACAAATAAAGCTGTACATCTGAGAAGGTTTAAAACAAACAAAAGAAAGTCCTTAAAGACAGAAACATCTACAAGAAATGAAAATATTTGGTGTGAAAACTAACCAGCTAACTGTGCAATGTTTTACATACATATGACAATGAACTCAATCATATTGTCTTGTCTGTGTCACAAACTAACACATCTTGCAATTTCAGGTGTGGGTGTGGGAGATGCATTTCCTTGGGTGAGGCACTCTGATTTTGGATAGCATTAGGCACCGCATGCAGAAATACAGTTTAATAGATGAGGTGTTTATTAAATTATATTTAACATTAAAATGTCTTTGCAGAATTGAGGCTTAAATTGTAATCCTTTTCTGGTTTTGATTTTCAGTTTCCATTACTTTTTATGTAATTTTGAGCACATATGTTTTCCTGAAACAACAACAACAAAGTTTAATAATCCAGAGTTGTATCATAGATCTGACTTGTAAATTTGGATCACGTTAACACATATGTAGGAAACTGTATACGTAGATTTTGGACAGTGTATTTATGTATAATTTACTCAATAGATTCCAAGAAGTAGGAATAAGGTAAGCATGCAAATATATGTTTTCCTTTTTAATGTGTATAACTTGATACTATAAGTGAGATAAAAAGTCATTACAATAAATTTGGATGTAAACACTTAAAAGGTGCTGGGCTTAGAGGAGACTGTAAATTCCAGGGATAGTAAGGTGAGCTGGTCAAGACCAGTTCTAGAGGTGGAGCTGAGTGGGATCCAGGTTCAGAAATTGTAACAAAGTGACTTCTTGCTATAGATTGTATTGCAAATATTGTGAAAATGAATTAGTTCCTGAGGACTTAACCTTAGGTTTACCTAAGGAATCACCAAAGAATGCTTTTCTTACTTTTCTGCTTACAGTTCCTTAAGGTGAAGCAAGCATTAGGGACTAAGAACTGCAAGAAGTTTGGCAAGAGTACATGTTTGGAATAGGTTGCAAGCAAGCAAGCAGGAGTCTGAGAGAATGCTATTTTCAACAGAATCCTGGGAAGCCTTTATTTATCAGTTTCTACTTTTTGGCTGCTGCTGTTATAAGTTTCCTCCAACAGCAGTTGTACACTTAATGCTGGACCAAAATGAGGTTAAGTTCACCACATTGCACATGTTATAACTTGGTTATGCACAGTAATCAACAAAGTGTACAGTAAAGAATGCAGTTGGAAGAGAAGGAAAAAGAGTGTCACTTAGATAATTTCCAAGGCATAAGTGTTCATGTGCAGTCCAACGCGTCCAAGTCTGCTGGGATTTTTTAGGCTATTTTTTCCTTGTGCAGGAGAGCGACTGAGCTCCACTGTGTCATGACTAAGAGCTATCCTTAAAAGTAACCAAGAATTCTGGGCAGAAAATGTATGAACCGGAACTTCTGTGCCCTTGCCACGGCTATCAGCAGAAAGATACTTTCTAATGTTCCCAAAACATTGTACTTCATAGCCAGTGTTCTGTGGCTTATGCTGGACTCACTATTCTTTTTAGTTCTGCCATACAATTCCAGTGTTTCACATCCATTTCCTGCACCTCTGCAGTACTGCTCCCTTCCTCCTCCCTCCCCCATAGGAGCAGAAATGAGTACATACTAAGATTACCTCACTACCTGTAATCTGTTTTTCTTGATTGTATTAAAACATCTGTGTTCTCAGCACAGGACTGCTGCTGTATATATGCCTAGCTTTGACAATTTTCTTTGCTTTCTACTGATGCTAGTACTCTATTGGAGAAACATATTTTTTTTGGTCTTTTTTTTCCACATCGCTTTCACTGGCACTTACACTTTCCTAAAATAAAGAAGCTTTTCTTTGCAGGTAGTAAGCAATTAGTGAGAGTCCAGCACTGACATAGTGGCTTTGCACAGATCTGTCAGTATGACTCAGCAGCCTGCAAGCCTGAGCTTGAGTTGCCAACAGTTACTAGTACCTCCTCCTATTGCGCTGGCAGAAGTCAGCTAAAACAACATCAGATGCAAAAATAACAACAGTATTGATAACAATAAAGATAAAATAGCAAATGGGTTTTTTTTGCAGATACAGTGGCCTGACTCTTAACTTCTAGGTAATCCATTCAAGACCAGTCAATATGACTATAGGGTTATAATGTTGTGGGGTTTTTTTTGTATATGCATTTGTACATACCATGACAACAGGAAAGGGAAAACTAGTTGACTGGCAATAAATACTAAATGAAAGAATTGCTTGAAGTTAACCAAGGTATTACACTGTTAAACTGTTTAAGGAAGAAAAAACTCTGCATTTCTCAAACTTGCATTTGCAAATTAATAGAGAGTTAGATATCATAATTTAAATACATTTAAGTCTTGGTTTTGTTTTGATTACATTACTATACCTTAGAGAATATCCAATTGAACTACTTCAATTTTTTAAAACCTTGTCCATGTTGATAAATATGGGATATTGCTTTAAACTGAAACATTTTTAAGAGACTATATATCTGTTTTTCTCTGCATATTAACATTGTTATTCTTACTTTTGTTCTACAGAATCATTGATAATTTTCACAAAATTCTGCACTTTTTCTCCTACTTGTCTTACAGTGCTTTTAAGGTACTTTATTTACCTGTATGTCGAAGCTAACTCACTTCTGTTACCAACTTTTCAACTGATATTTTGAAGTGGCAGAGCACAATGCAGGTAAAAAAGTCCAGTAATAAATGACAGAAGAAATAAAAGCAAGGCAGCTCTGTTTAAAGGAGGGCAAATAAATGCCTGAATGTTACACCCACTATATAGGGGAATGGAATAAAAAAGAAGAAATCTTCAACACTTTTTAACTTCAGCCTTTTTAACTTCTTTCATTATGTTGGAGGGGGGTTGAGAGGGAGTAGTTTTTAATTATTGAATGCTCTGTATTCTGGAATGTTCAATCTTTTAGCCCTTGTGTACTATGCTTTTTGAAACAATCATGAATACACTACAGAGCTTACAACGTTTTGTATGTCCTCAAAAATACTATTTTCACATGTTATTTTATATATCTAAACTAAAGGTAACATCTACATTAAAAATTAATGAGTCTTGTGTACCCCAACTACCTTCCTAATTTCAAAATTGTTACCTTTTGCTTTTTTAATTTGTTATTTTCTTGAAAGGGTTAATTAATGAGTACAACTTATAATGAGTGTCTTGGTTTGTGAGTTTTGCAATAAATAAGTCTGGGAACAGTGTGAGATAAGGCAGCTTATGATCAAACTCACTGGTCTGCGCCATCTGTTCTTTTGCATTAATTTTCTATATAACAATCTTTGCATAGAAGAGGAATTCAAAATATACTTTCAGGGTTTTTTTGTTTTTTTTTCTGTTTGTTTATTGTGGTTGTTTGTTTGTTTGTTTGTTTGTTTGTTTTTTAAATTGTGGTGTATCAAACAGAATTAAACAATGACCAATGACTGGCACTTATGGATGGACATAACAACACTGAAAGCTGAGAGTGCATTTATAGGGTTAACCAGACCCAACAATGGAAAGTGTGCCTTTACAAGAATAAGTAGTAACTCAAGAATAAGAGAATATGTGGTGTAGAAGATTAAAAAGAGAGAGAGAGAAAAAAAAAAGAACATTAAACATTTTTGGCAATTTGAGAAAGGGAATTGGAGAGATTTTCAAACATGACATCTAAACTGGGAAACTTTTGTTAGAAGTAATAGAGAAGAAGACCTTTGTCTTCTGTGAGTCAGATCCCACATGCTTAAGTTGGACACCCATAATGTGAACAAACATTTATTATAATAATCTTTCTAAGTCTAATTTAAATGATTCAGCAACCATAACATGCTTCTGTGTCAATCAGAACCCAGTTAACCAGCCAATATTCATCTCCCTAAACTCACAGCAATACTTGTTTTTCTTGCCTTTAGCTGCTTCAGTTTTCAAAGGTGTGAATGAGACATGAACTACACACAGGGTCCTCCTTTACTAGAGGACATTGTTTTGCATCCTGTGTACAATTTGTGAGTATTTCATAAGTCAAGGATACATGAAGAAATAAATATGTGACTATGCAGCTGGTCTTATCTTAATGATTTTGTACATAGAGGTGAAATAAGGTTGCATAGGCAATTCTAATCAAGGAATTTCCTGGAAAAACAAAAAAATGCCACTAGCATTCCACTGTTCATATGTACATTTCTGCATGCAGGAAATTCACATATATCCGTGCAGCTGCTCACATAACCTGTTCTGCCATTTCCTTTTTTTGACCCTGCATTTGAGTTATGAACAAATACAATTATATTAAATTTAATATTTTTCTTTCAATGGAAAGACGATTTGTAATAGAGGCATGTTTGACTCTAACCTTACCTGCACTTGGATAAGTGCAGAGAATTTCTTTAACTCTTCTATAGAAGAGTTACTCTATAATTACATTAAGTAAGTTGAGGTCAGTAATACTGAAAACATATATGGGTATGCTGAGTAGCATTTATTAATTTATCTTCTCTTATTTTTATCCCGAATAACACAAGCTCTTTTTCATAATCACAATTTCTTTTCTTCATCTTGCTTATCAAGTATTATGTTCTAGGACAGCATCCCATTGTTCCTTTGAGGTAAAACACTAGCCTGAGAGACCATCTAGCAAATCAGTACCAGACAGATTTCCCTTTTCTCCCCCTATCTCAGTGCAGCTACACTTAAGATTTTTTAGGGTTGGCTCTCTCATACAGTAAAATTTCTGCACTGCTGCAGCTCTTTGAGCACCTTGCAGCTTGTGAATGACTCATGCAACACACTCCTTTCCCTCTAGCCAACACCAAGAAAGCCTGGAAAACTGTACTTAGGAATTATCCTTCTGGTTTACATCACAAATTACTTCCGTTACAGGATAATGCCCAAAGGCACAATCCAGCCTGAAATACATAGTCATCATGAAACATATAAATTTAATTGCTCTTAACAGAAGTTATATATACAACCATTTACAAATCTCAACCTAAATCTCTTTCAAGCCTTGTCCTGGTTTTCTGGGATGGACAGGGTTAATTCTCCCCTGGCTCTAGCAGGACCCAGGTATCCCACCCCACTGAGCCGTGCCCAGGGGTCGCTGGGAGCTGCCGGGAAGGGGAGGGGTCACCGGAAGTGCGGGGTCGGCGACGGGTGCGCGGCTGCGGTCGGACGGGCGGCGGTCGGTATCGTACTCGCGTTTGTATCCTTCTCCATCCGAGTTACTGTTACTGTTTTTCCCTGTTCTACCTTGTTGTCCTGTTAAACAGTTTTTGTCCCAACCCACGAGTGCTGCCTTTTTCTTCCAACTGCTCTAACGCCGCCACAAGGCGTTAGCCAACCGGGCTGCCGCGTGGTTCTTTGTTGCCGTCTGAGGCCAAACCACGACAGCCTACCTTTCAAAACTTTTAAAATTTACTTTCTTTTTTTGGTAGATGCCAATAATTGGCAGATGTTGTGTTGTAAATGAACCCTTATAAGCAAATGGTGACCAGATATGCAAAGCCATCCAAACAAATCCCATAAATTTCTATGGGGTTAAAGCAGCAGTTTCAGCACAAATGAATCTTGGAAAAGATCAAGATTCTTCAAATCTGTCAGCTCCTTTAGATAGGTAATAGCTGCAAAGACCATTGGCTAACTGAAGAGATCCCAGTAGGCTGGTGTCTAGTAAATGTGACACCCCTCTACAACAAGGCTGCAAGGAAAATCTGGGGAACTATAGGCCAGTCTAACCTTGGTGCTGGGGAAGGTCTTGGAACAGATCATCTTCAGTACCATCATGCAGAGAGTACTTCAGACAATCAGGTGCCCAGCTAGCATGTGTTCATAAAAGGCAAGTCCTCCTTGACTAACCTGATCTCCTTCTATGACAAGATGACCCACTTAGTAGATGTGGGAAAGGCTGTGGATGTTGCCTACCTTGCCATCAGGAAAGCCTTTGACACCATTTCCCACAGCATTCTCCTGGAGAAAATAGATGCCCGTAGCTTTGATGGGAGTACTCTTTGCTGGGTAAAAAACCTGTAGGAGGACAAAGCTCAAAGTGTTGTGGTGAATGCAGTTAAATCCAGTTGGAGATCGGTCACAAGTGGTGTTCCCCAGGGTTTAGTATTGGGGCCTGTATTCTTTAATATCTTTACCAATGATGCGGATGAGGGGATTGAGTGCACTCTCAGTAAGTTTGCAGATGACACAAAGTTGGGCAGTAATGCTGATCTGAACAGGCTGGACCTATTGATTGGCCAAGGCCAGTGATATGAAGTTCAACAAGGCCAAGTGCCAGATCCTGCACTTGAGTCACAACAAGCCCTGCAGCATTACAGTCTTGGGGAAGAGTGGCTGGAGAGCTGCCAGGCAGAAATGGACTTGAGGGGTTGGTTGACAGCTGTATGCATATGAGCCAGCAGTGTGCCCAGGTGCCCAAGAAGGCCAATAGCATCCTGGCTTGCACCAGAAACAGTGTGGTCAGCAGGACAAGGGAAGTGATTTTACCTCTGTACTCAGCATGGTGAGGTTTCACCTTGAGTATTGTGTCCAGTTTTGGGCTCCTCACTACAAAAAAGACATTGAGGTGTTGGAGCAGGTCCAGGAAAGAGCAATGAAGCTGATTCGGGGTCTGGATAACAAGTGTTAGGAGCAGCTGAGTGAGCTGGAGTTGTTTAGTCCGGAGAAAAGGAGGCTGAGGGAAGACCTTATTGCTCTCTACCCGAAAGGAGGTTGCAGAGGTGGGGGTTGGTCTCTTCTTCCAAGTAACAGGCAATAGGACAAGAGGAAGTGTCTTCAAGTTGCACCAAGGGAGATTTAGATTGGATATTTGGTGAAATTTCTTCACTAAAAGGGTTATTAAGCGTTGGAATGAGCTGGTCTTAGGAAGTGGTTGAGTCACCATCCCTGGAAGTATTTAAAAGATGTGTAGATGGGGTGCTGAGGGACATGGTTTACTGGTGGACTTAGTAGTGCTAGGTTAATGGTTGGGCATGATGATCTTAAAGGTCTTTTCTAACTGAAATGATTCTATGATTTCATGGTACTCCATTCAGTCTATATACTGCTTACTAACTATTGCATAAACACTCTCTCTCAAAAGAGAAATCTGCAAATTTGCAATGTGTGTTCCTGTTGAAAAAAAAAGAAGAAAAAACGTCATAAATTGTTGATGAAAACACCATTTATTTAAGAGCCTAGTGTAGTCTGATCTTCAGAAACTCCAATAACGATTCAGTTTTTGTTGTGGGTATCCAGCTCTTCTGACAATGAAACACATACTGCTCAAGAGCATTACCTATTTTGATATTGGAAAAACTTCCACTTTTCTGTTAATACACAGATCACTATGAAAGAGAGACAAGTTTGTGGTCACCCTGTAATGGGTAACTTTACTGTTGTAACAACAGCCAAGAAAACAAGCACTTAGTTGCTAATTGTGTTTGAGTATTCATAATTTAACATATGCAGTGTTTCCATGATAAAGAACAAAATTTCTTGTAGAAGATAAATCATACCTGTTTTAAAAACTGGACTCAAGTAACTTGCATTTGTTAAAACTCCACTTTTTCCCACAAGCCCAGCAGATTTAGTATCTGGGTTTGTTTTCTGTTTTTTGTTTTTTGGTTTGTTTTTTTTTTTCACATGATATTTATTTCCCAAGTTTCATGTACCAGATGAGTACATTTTGAACTGGATAGACTTAAAGCAAACTCCAGAAATGTGTAAAATAAAATGCCTAGTCACACCAAAGAAATAATAGTAGGAGAATCAAGTATTCAGGTGAGTGCTGTCTGCACCCTATAACTGCTGGTGCATGACTCCCACTTCACCCGTTGCTGCTACATGATATTAACAATCCTTCTTTCAACATAGGCTCAAGAGCTAAGTCTCTGCCATGAAATAAAACAATGCTAGGGAATATTTTTATCTTAAACACCCATATTATTAAATTTTTAGCCTAATTTTTGGCTCACACACTGGGCAAACGTTACCAAAGGCAGTTTGGAGATCTGGTTCTCAGACACCTTTAATGGAACAGAATGTTTGCAGTCAGGAAGGATAACGTTAGTATAGTACTTGTGTTGGCCACTGTTTTAGTCTGGTCACTGCACTATTACCAGAAGCTCAGTGCCCAAAATCTCAGATGAGGTGTCCCATGCTGAAGGAACATGATTCTATGCTCTTTGTCCTCCAGGTTCCTCAGTTCTTCCTGCACTTCATCGGACTGAAGTCCCTGACAAAAAAAAAATGTATAAAAATTAACCAAGTCACAAAAGCCTGCATGCCAGCATCTAACTCATTAGGATATCACAAACCTATTGCATGCGATGTATGATAGTCATTGTGAGTAAATTTTTGAAGACCATATTTTCCTAATTAAATTGGGAAGTGCCTTGCAACCTTAATAGAAAATTTTAGATAATTTTCAATTCTCTTAGAATACAAAAGAGAACATAAGTACGAAAGGAGAACATCACAGCTTATTTCTGAAGAAGGTATTGTTTTTCCGTAGGACTTCATTTAAAGAAAAATCCTTTCTTCTGTGGCTCTCTAAACTCTCAACATTCAACATTTTTCTCTCATCAGACCTGCTCAAGCACAAAGAAATGTCTATCAGAAAACTTTGGAAGGTGTCACAAAGAAAACTTTTTATTAATTTCTAAAGATACTCATGTGAAATGCAACTACAAGCATTAAGGTGACTTTGGAGGAAACAATTGTTTTAGAGGTTTTTAAAAGAAACAATTATAGAGCTCTCAAGGTAAAGTTATAGATTTTTACAGGAATGCTAGTTCTTAGCCAACATTTACTATATTGAGAAGTTTACCTGCAAAGGAATTGGTAATACCAATAACACAGCAATCCCAGAGTGAAGGATTAAATTAGTATCAAGAAAATGGTAATTAAGCGATATTAAGTATACATAGGGGAGGTAGAAGCAAGGAATTATCCCAGTAATTTGTTTTTTCACTTTCAAACACTTATCTAAAATTTTTTCTCCCTCTATGCCACAACATGACTGCAAGTTGGTATAAAGTACATTTCTATTCATATATTCTTCTGTCATATACAAGCTATCTTACTTATCTGCTCAGAAAAGGAAGTATATATTCTTGGTTTATAGTGATGCTGATAGGGAGCTGCACTGCAGCTCAAAAAGAATAATATAAGCCCAGGAGAAACCAATGGATTCTGGTGACTGTTTTTATGAATGAGATTTACAAAAATAGAGGGACGGGAAAAGAAGGAAATTGGGGAAAAAATGAACCAGTCTGAAGACTACCAAATGTAACACTGTTGATAATGTAAGCAATCTCCTAGAAATACTAATTATTAATGGTCCCTAGAATCATAATTAGAATATAAGCATTCAAATAACTTGTAGCAACAAATAAATCTGTCCTCTGTAAATACAATGTTCATTTGTCACAACACAAGTTTTCCACCCTCTGTCTACACATTGTAATTGTCTGCATCTAAGAAATATATTCTGTGATTGTTGTCTGATATAAAAGTGGTGTACATCAATATTAAAAACAATTAAACTTTTAATATAAACAGCACATATATTTTTAGGTCTGTTTTCTTTTTAATAGTTAAAATAATGTACATACACATAATATACGCAGAGAAGCAAAACATACCATTTAGAAAATTTAAATCTGTAGGAAACCAAGGTTCTTAAAAATAACATGAATCTCATATATTGCAAGCATTCCTTTAAGTGATCTTCATATAAGTAGCAGTATTGATTTGAAGTGAATGCTTTTGTGACTAAACACTACTTATATTATTAAAAATTGGCAGGAAAGGTTTCCAACTGAGTGGAGATCCCTTTTGGCCCCACCACCACTTCAGGCTGTGGGAGGAATTTTTAGACTGTGGACTGCCATTAGCTTTTCAAAGCTGAAAATGCTCCTGGAGCTTCAACAGTATGTAAGATAAGATCCCTGCTTCAGAAAGAGTTTAAAGTTTCAGGAGGAAATAATGATGGAGTAGAGGGATAAAGAAATGAGCAAAGGCTTTATCACGATACATTTTGTTTATCCCTCTTATTATTTAGCTGTGTTACATTTTGTTTATCCCTTTTATTATTTAGCTGTGTTTCTTTGAGGGTGAGACTGGGAATTAGAGAATTAGGCTACCGGTAGGTGTGCCACTCTGACTTCAGCCTTGACGGGATAACCAGCCTACCCTCATGACTGACTGACTACCCTCATCTGTTTCCCTACCTTTCTCCTGCTAGAGATTCCTTAGATACAATGACATAGCCCCATATGCAGTTGATCTGGTTTTGTCAAAATGATCCAGTTTTTTTTTAAAAAGATCCAGTGTTAAAGCATTTAAGTAGATAAGGATCACTAAATACTAGCTATACATGGTGTTATCCTGAGAAATCTGAAGTGATGGTATCAGCTGGAAAGGATTAGTGGTGACAAACAATCATCTTGTAGACAGCAATTTTCTCATTGTGTCGTCAAATCATCATATATGTAAATTCACAATATCTCAAATCATAATCAAAGACAGACTCAAGAATCCAAAGAAATATTGGACAAGGTTGAGGACTAGAGGAGGAGGTTTGAATTTGGATAGTCAGCAAATACCTGCAAAATGGCTTAGAAGATAAGGTGTATTTTTTTTGACCTCCTTTTGAACGTGTTTGAGAGAGAGAGAGAAAATAAACCAAGTAATAGAGGTTAGAGAGAAGCTGCAGGAGATATAGGTTAAATCTGTAAGAATCGCAGGAAAAAGGATAGATAATTAAATCCAAGAGGAAGTCATGAATGAAAATATGGAAGAAATGCTTTAGAATGTAAAAGGAATGAAAAAAAAATTAGTTAGAAGTTGCCTGTAATAGTAGAAGTGGAAGACTTTAGGTCTAGCCATAAGCAGTTCTAGTAAAGTGAGTATGGAAATGAATTTTTTAATTCAGAATCGCAGTAATGTAAAAAAAAAAAAATCTTGGTAAACACTGATACTGTGTGAAAGTTTTAAGAAGATAAGCAGTGCTGTGGAGGATACTGACCTGACAATAAAAGTGGAATGTGCCTCATAGCAGTAATATTCCTCTTGATAATTTCCCAGAGATTGCTGGTGGCATTTTTGGAAAGGTAAAGCAAAAAGGTAAAGAAAGGTTATGAGGCATTCATCTGTGTCTACTGAGATTGTATATGGTCTCAGGACATGCATAGACTTGGTCAGGAGACAGAACAGTTGGCAAAAGGCTAAGAGTCAGGAATGCAAGTTGCCTCAGTAATGTCTGTGTTTTATAGCTGTAAGTCATCGAATTGGCAAATGGAAGAGTTTCAAATCAATTTTGTTCGATTTGATTTAGGAATCAGTAACTCTTTACCATGGCAGGTGAATCCCTTAAAATATTTAGATTTGCTTTTGTAATTTGTTCAAAGACTAAAGCTCTCTATTGTCTCCCCTTTCCCAAAGACAAGGAACAATCATAAAGTATGTCTCAGGAGTATCTGTAATTCCCAGAGTTTGAGCCTGCATAAATGAGAGCAAAAAGCTTTATTCAGTCAGATAGAATTCCCTCTGAATCTGTTGGCCAAATGCAAAATACATGTGCCTGGAGAAAGGACCACTCTTTAACTGTCTTTTCAGGGTGGATTGGTTTCTGGCTCACACATCTATTTCCTTCACAAGTCATTTCAACTATTTATGCCTAGATGAATACATCTTTACAAAGAAAGAAAAATTTACAGTGTGTAAATTGCAGCACTTTCCTGTATATGTGAACAATCTGAATAGCTCCTTTTTGTTAGCACGTTAAGATTGTTTACTGTAATTAGTCCCATGGAAATCTTTATTACACAGAAAAGCATGAAATACATTTCTATGACCCGCCAATGCATTGCACTAGATGTCTGAAGGATTTAAAGATTATTAGATCATTAGAACAGGATGAAGAACACGGCATGGAGCTGATGTTCAGAGCCTTCTCTGTTTCCACAGTTCAATTTTTCTTACTCAGATGGGCCATAATCTCTCCTGTAAAAGACATACACATTGGTGGCAGAAACAGTGGTCAAGAGAAGTAGCATCTTCAATGTTTCTACTTCCACTAGCATGGATTTGTTGCAGTGAAAATACTTTCCTAACTAGCTTTTTCCTACTAAATGGACTGGAATCATATGTGGTAATATATGCTAATGGAAAGCATTGGTTATACAGTTCAGGAACCTCTTTACTTCCTTGGGGATAATCAGGGGACTAGTAGCTTTGGTGTTCATAAATAGGACTTTTCAATATCTACATGCAAGATCTACAGATAATACTGTGATTCTCAGGAACATGAACAACTGTGTTTTCTAAATTTGAAATATTGACAGTAATGCTGCTTTACACTCTTTATTTGGAAATGGATCCTTTAAATTTGATAATGCTACATTGTTCCTTGCTTTGTTATTGCTAGGCATTCTAAGACTGTAGAAACTCTAACATTTAGTTAAGATTCTATGTAGAGAAATATATTACGCACAGAACTTGAAGACATTAAATACCTTCAGATTATATAAATGCCTTAAAGCACTTTCTATACGATCAGTATACTGGTTTTCAGTTGTGGGAAATTGTATTGGAGTAAGCTGGAGACAAGAGGAGTTTGCCAGAAGCCAGGACAAAACCTGTGTCTTCCTTCCAGAAAGGTGATGTGATAAACAAGCAACAGTCTTCTCAAAGAGCAAAGGAAATAAAAGATGACAAACTCTTAACAGCCTGAGAAACCCCACCTTGATACTTTGCTTGATCAAGAAAAGGTAATACTGCATGTGAGGTATAGTCAATGTCTTTAAAGACAGATGTCTTTGAATTTCCATTCTTATTAATGGGATAAATCACCCTGGTAAACATACCTCTACAGGGGTATATAAAGGGAAGAAACTTTTCAACCAGACCCATAATTCTTACTGAAATCTTGCTAGGGCTTTTTGTAGACCTGTGTAGTTCATGTGCATAGCACTACAACAATGTTATTCTTTACTTTTGATCAGTGGCAGGGATGCTACCTGCCTTTGGAAGTATACCTCCCTATTTGTGCTAAAGTTAACAACACTCTTTTGTATGAAGCTGTTCAGCTGAGCCAACATAATGGCAGCTTCTACAGAAGGGCAGAGAAGATGGTGTCACATCCAACTCCTCACTTGTCCAAGGTACTGTCAAAACATGGAATTTAATCTTTGACTTTAGTTAAAAACTCAGAACTCTAGAGACAAGATTTAGGTTTCATAAAAGTTAAGCTATGTAATTGTCTGAAAGCTCAGTGGTCTAACCCAAAAAGCTTAGGCTTCAGATAGCTTAGACTTCTAATAATATTAGTCTGTAATTTCTCTAAATGCATAATAACATATACATAACATAGCATAGCACAATATAGTTACTGACTGAATGTGTATATTTTCCTGATGATCAGAGCTGATTAATCAGTTAAATGCATTAGTGTGGTATACAAAACTTTTGAATGATGCTATTCATGAGGTAACTGCATAGCCTCTGTGTGCAGAATATGCTTGTGACAAGAAAGAATGATCAAAGGCAGCTCGGATATGTACAGATCAATGCTTGTAGTTCCCGACTATAGCAAGCAATCTCTGAAAAACTGAATGCTGTGAAGAAAAAATGAGTTCACGCTTATTTCTGTACATTTGAGTTTTTAGATGCTTTAATGAAAGATGGGTTTCTTTTGAATCCTTTCTTCTTTAATTTTTATTAGGAGTTTTAATAAGCACGCATTTGTTTTGCCTTTTGGAAATGAAGTAACAGCTTGTGCTCCTTGATTGGCATACTTCTTAAGATGGAATGTCAAAATTGGATAATAATTTCTCTAAATGTGTTTATCAAGTCTTTACAGATGCTTTTTTTAGACAGCTTGTAGTGTGAAAATAAAGCTAGATGTTTGAAAGTGTCAGTAAACCTCTGCTTCTTGTGGGATGGTTTCATATCACTGGAATTTTGTTGACTGAGTTTTGTTGTGATGTCATGAATTAGTGATCATGGGCATATGTACTCAAACAGCTGAAATTGAATATTTTGAAAAAGATAATTTCATTTAAAAAATCCAACTGCTCATTAGTAAAAAAAGGAAAAAAAAAAGGAAAAAAAAAGAAAAAAAGTTATTTTTTATACAATCACTTGCTCGCTTATTTCCACTTTTTGATTCCCTTTATTGTAGCTGTCTGTGTGAGATAGTGGCTGATTCATAAAATGCCACATATGTAAATTTTGGTTTTGGTTTCATTGCTGTTTCTGCAAAACATGATGTTGAATATTGTTGGATGCTGTCTACCTTGACTTTGGTAAGGCTTTTGAGACTGTCTCCCATAACATTCTCATAGGTAAGCTCAGGGAGTGTGGGATAGATGAGAGGACAGTGAGGTGGACTGAGAACTAGTTGAGTAGCAGAGCTCAGAGGCTTGTGATCAGTGGTGCAGAGTCCAGTTGGAGGCCCATAACTAGCAGTGTTACCCAGGGGTCAGAACTGGCTCTGGTCTTGTTCAACATATTCATCACTGACCTAGATGAAGGGACAGCGCGTACCCTCACAAGTTTGCTGATGATACAAAACTGGGAGGAATAGCTGACACACTGGAAGGATGTGCTGCCATTCAGTGTGACCTAGACAGGCTAGAAAGTTGGGTGGTGAAGAACCCAGTGAAATTCAACAAGGGCAAATGTAGGGTCCTCCACCTGGGAAGGAATAATCCCCCGCACCAGTAAAGGCTGGGGTGTGACCTGGAAAGCAACTCTGCAGAGAGAGACATGGGAGTCCTGCTTAACAGCAAGTTGACCATGAGCCAGCAATATGCCCTTGTGGCTGAGAAGACCAATGGTCTCCTAGGGTGCATTAAATAGAACGTGGCCAGCAGGCCGAGGGAGGTCATCCTCCCCCTCTACTCTGCCCTGGTGAGGCAGCATATGGAGTACTGTGTCCAGTTTTGGGCCCCCTAGTTCAAGAAGCACTGGAGAGAGTCCAGTGGAGAGCTATGACGATGATCAAGGGAATGGAGCACCTCTCTTATGAGGAAAGGCTGAGAGAACTGGGTCTGTTTAGCCCAGAGGAGAGAACATTGAGAGGGAATCTTATAAACACTTATAAATATCTAAATGGTGGGTGTCAAGAGGATCAGGTCAGGCTTTTCTCAGTGGTGCCTGGTGAGAGGACAAGGGGCAATACACAAGCTGGAACGCATGAAGTTCCATCTGAAGATACGGAAAACTTCTTTACTTTGAGGGTGCCAAAGCACTAGAACAGGCTGCCCAGAGAGGTTGTGTGATGCTTTAGAGTTCATTCAACTCACCTGATTCTAGTGGAAACAGCATTCGGTCAACTGATGTTCTACATTCCTGTCCAAGTCGGGTTTGTTTTGTTTATGGAAAGATGCAACTGTGCAAATATAGTGGCAAACTACATTGTTTTATGTAGAGACCAAGTGTTATTTAAAATATTCTCATTTTAAAGATTCTCACTATATCCCTTTTCTCTTTTCCACTCAAGGTCTGAATCACAATAGAGTAAATCTAACTTGCATGAGCTAGATTCATTGGAGCACTCCATTATTTTCTTATTGTAGTACCTCTTGTTTGTCAATGTAAGTTAACAGTAACACTAATGGCATATTAATGTCTATAAAATCACACAGTGATCAAAAACAGTTAAGATTTTTTACTTAAGCTGTTTGGAGTTAGATTTAGTGGCAACTACTGTGGTACATCATGTAGTTCATCAGTACTCAAACAGTAGATAAGTGAAGAGTATAGATTAAAACAGGACAAGTTGCTGGAACATTAAGAAAAAAAAGAGTGGGAGAGGAGCCTTTAGAAGTGGGATTTTTTTCAGCTCAAAGTTAAAAGTGCTTACATTGCTGAAAGCAAGACAGGATTTAACATGGTCCTCTTAAGAACTGTTTTCCTAGAACAAAGTGTCCTTGAATAGTTGTGATTAAAAATCATTGCTTATTACATACAATTTCTGTATGAAACTATTCTTAATGTCATGTGATTTAGAAAAACAATATTCAGTTGTTGTGGCTTAGAAGAGGCTGCAAAGATAGTTGAGATAAATGAGGTTTTGATTTTGATATAATAATAATAATTATTATTATAGTAGATCCTTCAAAGAAGAGAACCAAAGTAACACAGGGCTCTTGACATGTCATGAATTTGACAGTGTTTCCAAGAGGTCAACAGTACGTGTAGGAAGGAGGAACCTATAATAAAAAAAGGGTTGAAATTAACCTTTTGGGTATCAACAACTTATTGAATAGCACTTGAATATTTCTATTTTAAACCCCTGCATTCCATTTGGAAAAAGTCTGTACTTCTGACTGTCCAGCTGGCCAGTCCCTATTCATTTGGCCAGTCCCTGATGAGAGGTACTCTGACTTTACTGAAAGTGCCTTGAGTACTTAATTCCTGCCAGATCTTCACATATTGCCCCTTTGTCTTCTAAGTGTAAACAGATTCCAACAGTTAAAAGTGGGACAAAAAAAAAGATTTAAAAAAAGTAGGTGTTAAGAAGATACAGCAGAAATGAAGTTTCCTTATTGTTACATGATTGGTATCATATAAAGACTCAATCCCTCACTTTTTTATTTTATTCCATACAAAATCTTGACCATAACAGAGCACACAGCAGTAATGCAACCAGGCAAAATTATTTGTGATGAATGTTCATTTTGAAGGGAAAAGGTGAAACTCTTCTGAATTATTGAGAAGGGCAGAGTGATCAAACACACCTTTTCTAAGGAAACCCTATCACTTCTGTCCATTTTATTTCATCGTGAATACTTTGCATTTATAAAGTGCCTACCACTGTGGTATGTGAAGCCATGAAAATAGCAATTGGATTAAAACTGTGAAAGGCCCAGGCAAATCAAAGAGTTTAAGTAACATGATTCATATAGCCAAACTCAAGAGACTGTCCCTCAAGGAATTACATTATTTTAGTACTGAATTATTTATGTCATTTCTCTTTATTTCTAAATTTCACATGTGTGTCCTGGGGGTGTTTAAAGCCATAGAGCATTAGATAATGGCATCAGGTAGCTTTAGTCTTGCTATAGATACTGTTCTGGTCTGTTAGATTGTGAAATGTCTCCTGTGCCTTCTGCTTCCCCTGTCTCCATTTTCTTCAGCTCTGTGGTACAAGTTCTTTCACAGTCGTTCCCATCAACAATTTATTATTCAGTGTCCCCAGTAAAACAATCTCCTAAAGCATATGGCTGCCCACCATCTAGAGTGAGATGCATCAAAAACACTGATGGTCTGATTCCTCTTTATGGTATGAAGGGAACAGGAGGAGGTCCAGTGGATAGTGGTGGTAATAGAGAAGACCCAACTCTGTGTTGTGCTGCAATTTTAGCCAGGAGGTGAAAGCACTACCAACACAGGAACTATAATTGCAGAGAGATAAAAAGATCCGCATGCTCAACCACAGCTCCCAAAGCTTCACTGTTCCCTCCCCTCACCATTCTGATAAATATTGATATAATATCATGATATTTGATGATCTTGAACTTTTGGGTATCAGCATCATGAAAGATTCAAATAGTAACATCCAGAACTGCTAACAATAAAAATGCTTATGGACCCCTCTTGTTCTTAATTTGACCTTGAAAATAAACCATGGCATTAATTCCCAAAACAAAATAATCTCAGATACTGGCTACAGTATTTCAACTTGGTCATTGTGACCCCCAAACAGGAACTTGTTCAGTGCAGCTATAAGTCAGAGTAATATTGTTATTCTTTATTTATTCAGATCCATGAATAAAATGCGGAATATAGGAAAAAGAGGGATGCATTATAAATTCAAGTGAGATTAAGGAATGGAATCTGTAATTGATCTCCCTGACAATAGATTTTTTTCAAGAAAACTTTACAATAGCTCTTAACTTTAATACACTAAAAATTGAGTCAGTGGGAGTAACTGCACAAAAATTGGAGAGCAAAGTCAAATATTAAGTGCAAAGATGCATATTTAACAAATGGTGATTACAAATGCAAAATAAATATTTGAATTAATTTGACATTAAAAGTCCATGTTAAACAGATGTTATATAATCAGGAGATAATTAATTTCAACATGCCTAATGAAACAAAGAAGCTTAGAAGAAATCCCCCCAAGTCACTCACAAAGAACAAAGAAAGCAATTGCTCTATCCAGGTATGCCAGCTGTGTTTTGTACACTTGTTAATTATATTGTTTTACAAATGCAAAGTTTTACAGTTGTATTTTCCTAAAGTTCTGATGGATTTAATTACATTTGGTAAAATCCTCCTCTGTGTATAAAGCCAGAAAAATCTCTCCACATACATTCCCTCCTACCGTCCTTATTTACTTATTTTTGTAATTTCCAATTTGGACTCTAGGAAAGGAATTAAGGACATCACCACATAACTAGAAAAGCATCCTTCCATAATGCAGTTCCTGCCATAGTATTTGGGATTTATTTCTTGCAGGGTACAAGGGGAACATATAGAAATACTGGAGTCTTACAAAGAGCTTCTGTTTTGCAAAAACACTTGTGGGGCATTACATTAAAATTAAACTCAAAATTCTTAGTTTGAGGAAATTTGTTCCCAGAAGTGTCTTGCATAACGTCAGTAGGACTCCAATCGCAGAGTTCTTTTCTGCTATGGTTTATATAATCTTGTTGAACAGCCTGTGACAGGCACATCCAGGCTTCCGCACTGGAAAGATATTCCTTGTATAGGGGGAACATTTCATAACAAATTAAAATAGTTTCCCTCAAACCAGGACAGTAAGAAACTCTTGAATCTGTACTCCTAGACATTTCAGAATACTTTCTCAGGGTTTTTAGTAGATAGCAGGAATAAACATCATCATGTTAAAATTTCATTTCTTGTGTAAAGGGCAGAGGGAAATTTCAGTTCGGTTCACTGTTTGCAATCAAACCTGAGACATGCTGGTCATTATTCTTAAATTAAATTTCTTCTAGAAGGCTAAAGTACAAAACACATTTGTTCTGGCTGAAATTTGCAGTTTTAGGAGTTATCTTCCATGTATATTCACATTTTTTATTCAAGCCTTAGGTAATGAATTACTAGTTTCACTAATATGATAAAAAACACTTCAGACAAAGCTTAGGCAAAAATCCTTTTCTTTCTATGACATTCCATTAGAGCCTTTGCTACCTTTCTGTAGATTTTGATACTGGTGATACTGACAAATTATGAAATAATCTTGTTATGGCAAAAAAAAATCCCCAAGCCACATTTTTTATATACCAATCCATATTGATTTTTGGGCAGAAATTGAGAAGACAATAATGAACTGAGTACAGAATTCTGAACTAACTGATAAAAAGGTAAATCTACAACATCAAAGCACTAAATGTTTATTCCAATATTTTCAGGTAGAGAATACAACTTCACACACACAAAGTTGTTGCTGTGATCATTTCACTTTTCACTCATCTGACTTTTTTTTTCTTCTCTTCAGTTATAGTTTGTTATTCTCCAAGATTCCTCTTTTCTTTAAATCCTACTTTAACTATAAAAAAAGTTAGAATGGATATGCTGCAACAGATCCTATCTATCTAAACATTGGTTCTGAAAGTGATCAAAAGCAAGTGTAAAGGTAAGAGTTCTTGTAAACATGGGACCTGGACAAGAATATACGATAATTATTTTTACAGCACTCTTCTAACCTCCAAGAAATTCCAGAGTTGGATATACTTTCTCTCTATTTAGTAGCCCTCAACAGATTTACATGAACAAGTCAGGCCTTGAGCGTATGTAAAATTTTAACATCGTTTCACAAAATGTTTCATAACTCATCTACTTTTTGCATGAAGACCCACATTCTAGTGTTTGTTTTGAATTTACTTTGCATCCTTATAGTGTCATCCAGTTCCCCACATAGTACAGTCTTAGGATACCAGAGGATACCAGGGATTTTTGGCAAGTATTGTCCCAAAAACTTACACTTCAATTGAAACTGGGATTGTCTGGAGTACCAAAAAAAACCATGAAAGTCCCCTGATACTTTCTTTTTAACCTACTTGATAACTTAGAAAAATCTGTTGGACATCAACTTTTTCTTCTCTGGATCTTTTGGAAGTATGTGGGAAGAAATTACATTTATAGGATGGGAAAAGTTAGATTAATTTTCTTGCTTGGTTATCTTTTGTTGTGGGAGTTCAAATTAAATTTTTGGTTTTATAATTAATACGTAATTGCTTGTTACCTATATGGTGAGGATGCCTAGAGCTTGAGAATACTATACGAGCTTTTGAATACTATGTAGAAATCAAAAGCAAAACAAACTAATCAAATTAAACAAAACCAAGGAAATAAGGCCCTTACAGAGGACTGGAAGCACAACAAGCTTTATTTCTTCCAAAACTAGATTCTAGACTTTGTGGAAGTTAATTTTTCTTTCTTTTCAATATGAAACCTCAGGGTTTTGATATGTGAATCAAAAGCCAGGAACCAAAGCAAACCTCGTATTTTAACTTGGGGATATTTTCAAGATTTCTGTCAAAGACCACAGTGAGATTACCTCAGAATACTTGGATTTAATTTATTTAGCTGATTAATACTAGTAAGCCACATTGTTCTGATCTTTGTAGTAGAAAGACAGTGTGCAGGCAGGACACTGGTAGGGCTCATAATGAAACCCCAAGAGTTTTTCTTGTTTTCCTAGCCCTCCTGAAAGGAGGCTGTAGAGAGGCGCGGGTTGGTCTCTTGGTGATAGGAAAAGAGGTAATGGCTTCAAGTTGTGCCAGGGGAAGTTCAGGTTAGATATTAGGAAATATTTCTTTACTGAAAGGGTTATCAGGTATTGGAATGGGCTGCCCAGGGAGGTGGTTGAGGCACCATCCCTGGAGGTATTCAAGAGAGAAGTTGACTTGGTGCTCAAGGATATGGCTTAGTGTTGGGTGGTGTGGTGTGTTGTTTATGGTTGTTGGGTTTTTTTGGATATTTTTTTTCCCCATTGGTTGTACTAGATGATTTTAAAAGGTCCCTTCCAACCTAGGTGATTCTGTGATTCTGGGAAATGCTGACTCAGTCAGGGCAAGATGCCTCTGAGTATTTCAGGTTTCCCTAGCTACGAGATAGGACTAATAGGAATAGAGGTGGCAGACCTGTTTTAAAAAAGACTCAAACTAGTTAAAAGTCTGGGTAGAACTCAGATAAGTCTCTGTCAAAAAACAAAACAAAACAAACGAACAAAAAAAAAAAAAACAAAACCCCAATATATTATAAAAAGCCCAAAAGAATGTCGCTCAGGAATGGACTGCGATGTAAAATAAAGTAAGCATTGCATGCATGCATTTACAATGAAATTGTAGATTTCTGTTTGACACAGAATTTAATTGGTTGTGCTTTGTTTTGCTGTTTCGGGTCACTCACCTCCTTTTATCTTGATTTTTAATTCAGCAATTAAACAAAAACATCTGTTATTCCCTGAGTTCTATCTAAATTATTTTGAAAAGGAGGTAGATATTGAGATTAAGTGATAATTTGCATAGAAAACAAATGTATTAGTGCTACTGCTTCTGGCCAAATTGGAACTGGAAGAGACTTTATGGCATAAGTGTGGTAGAGTGGGGAATGAAATGTCCCTGTCTCAGCAGGGTTCTTTGTCTCCTCAGTATATGACATTTAAATTTAGGAAATTCTCAAGCTTTAACTAGACTTTTCACTGAAATTTAGCAGAATGCTTTGATTGTAGAAAGTTTAGGAATACTAGGTCCTTTTTTAGAGTGTGAGTTGGCCGTCTAAGCATATAGAGCTTCAATAACTATCATATAGCAAAGTGTGTAAAGGAAAAAAATGGCAGCCTAAGTAAGAAGGTCTAATCACTGTTTGACACCTTGAAATATATTGTCTTGTTTTTTCTTCCTAACTATTAATTTATTAGTTTTAGTGCAATAGCATTTGCAGATATTGAAATTACTTATTGACGAAAAAAACACTCCATGAATAAAATCCTGAAAACCTATTCAATTTTATGCAAACTGTACTCCTACATTAGCATGATTTTTATACAGTATCTGCACTTTGTCAGCAATTGATTTGCCGTATCTGTTGATAATAGCTTTTAGTAACTTTGGAGTTGTCATTGTTCTAGAAGTATGTATTACTCATTACGAATCTTTGAACTGTTAAACTGCTTTTTATCTCTTAGCTTAATTTAAAAATTCTATGAACATGTTCAGTTACTTACTTTTATCCAGCAAGGGAAGTATTTCTTACACGAAGTAAAATGTTCTTATAAAGATCTATTAATTTCCTTGGAGAACCATGGTTGCTCACAGACTTCTGTTCCTTTGATTTCCTCCTTGTATGATGTAGTGTATGCTTCTTTCCTTACTATTAAAATATTGGTGTAGTTGGAACCACAACGATATTTTTCTATGTGGTAGCAGAAAATGTTTGGTTTTTTTTTTAATTTTTCTTCAGGACTTAAGTTCATTTATTGCACTGCTTAAGAGTTACAAGGCTGTAGTAGCTCTGAGTAATCATTACAAATCAATGGGTAACAATCCACAGCAGGTTTTTGGAGTGTGTTAGTGAACTCCATCAAAGAAGGGTGATAAATCAATAAAAATCTATGCTGTTTTTTTAAATTATTCAGAATGATCTCACTGCAAAAAGCTAGAATACTAATTTCTATCTACAATGACAAATTAATATAATGTAAATTTATGGACACTTAGTTTCCATGTCAGTTTACAAAGAAAACCAGTGTTGTGTGACATCTATAAATACAACATTACAGGTGCAAAACATGTTTAGTTTAACTACACTGCGTGCATTTTATAATCATTAATAGTGTCATACTGAAACATAGAAATGGGTTACATCTGTGATCCAAGAACTGCAGCACAGATCAGCAGGTGAGCAAGAAGGCCTGTGCCACACAGGTGGAAAAACACTGAAGACTTCAAAATAAATTTTCTAAGCTACCAGGAAAAAAGTTTAGAACAGCACACTGTAGCCAGTCCAAGTAATGTACAATTATGGTCACATATTGAGAGGAACAGTAAAGGATAAACTGAGGAATAATATCTAAGTACTTCTGGCCTCTCAGCAGAATCTCATGCTCATTTCACAAACTTTCAGGATTTCACTTCATATCATGAGGACATCCCATTCTAAGCCAGTCACCAAAGACTCCTGTAACTAATGAAAATCTGACTGATAAGTGTCAGTGAAACTTTAGGCAAAATTCATAAAAATTTTGGATGACATTCAAAATAAGTCTACCAAATTGTGCCTATTTCCACTTGCATGGTGAAAATGAGCTCAGCATGCCCCCTCCAAAAGTTAGATGAATCCACCTAACTTACTGTCTGGGCTTTCCTCCAAATTCTAGTAATTGTTTCTTAGGGAGCATGGTACCAAGACACAGATATAAATAAAAGAATTTTCCTTTACTTCTGAGACATTTTGAAGTTGCTACAGCCTCAAATCTTAAACCAATCTTAAATCCAACAGTTAAAGTTATGTGCCCGTTTGTATTACCCATACGGGCTTAACTATTAACAACAGTCTCTTTCTAGGAGTCACTGAGTCCAGGTAAGGTGGAAGAAAATTTTGGTGCCTCAGAAATATGGAGGAAGTGTGATTATTAAGGAAATCTTTGGGGAAATGCTGTAAATAATAGCTGTCTTTAAACCTCTGATAAAATATAGTAACTTTTAGTGGTCAACCTATATAGTCAAAATTTATTCTAAGATTTGTTTGATTACAGTCGTACTCAGACTGCTGTAAACATGAAATCCAAATACCTCCCTATTTGCAGCAAATATGACTTGCCCTTCATATCATAAATGCACACCCTATGTCTGGTTTCCATTTATTTAGTATCAATATTAGACAACTGAAGTAACATAACTTGTATCATCGCCATTTAATTGAAAGGGAAGATTTAAATGTTGTCTGAGACTTGAAACAAACAATGCAGAATTAAAATTTAGATCTTTATTAAACCAAAGCACTTATAAAGTATTTATTTTCTAATGCTGTATTATTTATAGACGTTGACACTTCTACTATTATCTACTTGTCCATACAAAGAGATATACAGAATAATAGAATCATAGAATTATAGAATAGTTTGGATTGGAAAGAAACTTTAAAGGTCATCTAGTTCAACCCCTCCTGCCATATCTGAGTTTTATAGCACAGCCTTTGAAAAGTTGCCTTTCTATTTTATTGGGGGGGGGGGGAAAGGCACAACATACCAACAAAACCCCAAAACACAAGAAAGGAGAAAGACAGCCTGTGGAACCTATTTTTCAACCTGTGATCTGAAAATATAATGCATGAAGCTGTATCTAAAGTCTTAAGTATTTCAGGGTTTTGGAATATAATATTTTTGGGGTTTTTTTTTTTGGACAGAAGACGTCACCAAAGTGAAGTTTACCAGAAATAGAGTAATTTGTGAATTTTTTTATCTTGCAACAATGTAGAACAATACATTATAAAAGAATGCCAAAACTGAACTCCAGCATTTTTAAGCCAGAAATTTAGTTTTATTCTTTACATGCAATATTGGAAGATTAAAAAATGAGAAAAAGCAGTCTTCTGTAATTTTGTAGTAGATTAGAAATAACAACACTGAAAAAATTGCCACCTTGAGCCATACTGCAAATGCTTTATATTTTTTGTTTATTTTTTACTGAGACTTTACATGTAATTTACAAGATGGATTCTTTATTCTAATTTTTCAGACCTTGAAAAATCAAAAAGCAGCTCTACAGTGTTTGCATGAGGCTTTACTGAACAGAAGTATTTCCTAAAGGGAATGAAGCTCATAACTCCTACTGCCTAAAAGTTGAAAGTTATTAAAATTGAATTCCAGTCGAGAGATATTTTTTAAAAAACTCTAATTCTGAGGAACAATATTATCAGTTCATATTCTGAGAAATCATTCTGTCAAATGCGATAGGAGGATATATATAAATTTCTGGGAAAAGTTTTCCTGAACACACAAATGGCTTGAGAACTTCTGTATCATAGTATAGAAGAATGTATTCAGCTTTCACAAGAGAAGCATGAAAATTTCACACTTATCTAATATCTAAAGAATCTTTGGAGTTCTTGAACATATCCTTTTCTTCCATATTATTATTTAAATTTCCAGGCTGGCATAATAGTCTACATAGCTGCCAAACAGTCAGAAACATACAAGATGAAACAAAGTAGATGAAGAAAATGGCTATTTATTTATTTATTCTTCTTTTTTTTTTCTTTTTTTTTTTTTTTTTTATTGTGTCGTTCTTTGAATTTGGGATAAGGATGGAATATTGTATTTCTTACATTACTTATAACTAGACAGACTCCTAGATCAGAATGCTAAACAATATGATACTTAGCTAACAGATGTTTTAGCATAATCTGTAGTTATTTGAATGACCCCGTTTACTAACACTTTATCATATTCTAGGAAGTGTTCTTTTACTTAACACTTTTGTACTTCCTGACCATTTCAAAACGCATTTTGTTATTTCTTCAGCTCATACTTTCTAATAATTTCCAAGAATCAGATATCTTTCAACATAATAACATTTTTTTATCCTAATGGTGATATGGAAATCTTACTCATTCCCAATTTTTCAGAAAAGATCCATAACGTATTTAATTTGACTAGTTGAGACAACAAACTATGCATTTCACTCTTTCATTTCTTATGCTACATTTCAACTTCAGAGGTTATTCACACTGTATCTTTGCTGTGACTAAACTGTCATGGGTACATGCAAGGATATGAATACTGAGATACTCTATATGCAAGGGAACTCTGATATTACAGATTACCTATATAGATTTCGTAATAGTATACAATATTAATATACTTCCTAATCTGTCACTTTTTAAGACTAGAGGTTTTATTAACTGTTCTGTTGGAATTCAAGATGTCCAGTTAGAGAGATATAACTGGGTAGCTGTTCCAGAACTAAGAATCTGTTGGTGGACAGTGCTTTTACAGCCCTCTAGTTAGAAGTCATTACAAAGCCTTTTCATTTTTGGCATTAGATGTATGATGCAGCAGTGACAGGTCTGATACATTTGGCACTGTTATGCTGAAATATCCAATTGTTTTCCTGCCTTGAACTGTCTTGCAGTTACCTTTTCATAGAATCGTAGAATCATCCAGGCTGGAAGGAACCTCCAAAGGTCATCTAGTCCAACCACCCTGCAGCCAGCAGGGACACCCCCAACTAGACCAGGGTGCCCAGGGCCTCATCAAGCCTCACGTTGAATATTTCCAGGGAAGGGGCCTCAACCACCTCCCTGGGTAACCTGTTCCAGTGTTCCACCACCCTCAGAGTAAAGAATTTGTTTCTAATATCCAATCTAAATCTGCTTTTCTCCAATTTAAAGCCATTGCCCCTCATCCTATCACAGCAGGCCTTTGTGAACAGACCCTCCCCAGCCTTCCTGTAGGCCCCCTTTAGGTACTGGAAGGCTGCGATTAGGTCTCCCTGGAGTNTTTTGATGCAGCCCAGGATGCAATTGGCCTTCTGGGCTGCAATTGCACACTGCCTGCTCATGTCAAGCCCTTCGTCCATGACCACTCTCAAGACCCTTTCTTCAGTGCTGCTTTCCAGTACCTCATCCCCTAGTCTGTATTGATAGCCAGGATTGTTCCGGCTGAGGCGCAGAGCCCTGCACTTGCTCTTGTTGAACCTCATAAGGTTCATCTGGGCCCACCTCTCCATCTGATCCACGTCCCTCTGGATGACGTCCCATCCCTCTGGTGTAGCGACAATACCACACAGTTTGGTGTCGTCTTGCTAATGGTGCATTGAATCCATTTGTCTATATAATCGATAAAAATGTGGAACAGTACCAGTCCCAGCACAGACCTTTGAGTGACACCACTTGTGACTGGTCTCCAACTGGACTTCAGGCCATTGACCACCACCCTCTGGATGCGACCATCCAGCCAGTTCCTTATCAACTGGACAGTCCACCCATCAAATCCATATCCCTCCAATATGTCAATCAGGATGTTGTGGAGGACCGTGTCAAAGGCCTTACAGAAGTCCAGATAGATCACATCCACAGGTTGTTCCTTATCTACTGACATAGTAACTCTGTCATAGAAGGCCACTAGGTTAGTCACGCAGGACCTAGTAAAGCCATGCTGGCAGTCCTGAAACATCTCCTTGTCCTCCATGTGCCCAAGCATGGCATCTAGAAGGATCTATTCCATGATCTTTCCAGGCTGACAGGTCGGTAGTTCCCAGGGTCCTCCTTTCTATCCTTTTTAAAACTGGGTGTGATGTTTCCTTTCTTTCAGTCTGCAGGGACTTCACCTAACTGCCACCATTTTTCAAATATGGAAAATGGCTTCGCAGTTATGTCAGCCTGTTCCTTCAGGACTCTGGGATGTATTTCATCAGGTCACATGGACTTATATATCTTCAGATTCCTTAGTCGATCATGCACCTTTTGTTCACTCACAGTGGAATGGATTTTGTCACCTTGGTCTCAGACTTGTGGGCCATCAACATGAGAGGTATGAAGAAGGGGGTTGCTAGTGAAGGCTGAGGCAAAAAAGTTGTCGAGAAATTCTGCCCTCTCCTTGTCTGTTGATACAAGTTCCCCACTGTTAGTCATCGGGGAGGGTACATTTTCTTTAACTTTCTTTTCTGGTTAATGTACCTGTAGAAGCCTTTCTTGGCCATCCCTTGCCAAATTGAGTTCTAGCTCTGCCTTGGCCTTTCTGACTTCATCCCTACCCAGCTGAGCAACAGCCCTATACTCCTCCCAGGATGCCTGTCCCTTCTTTCATTTCCTGTGTAGCCCCATCTTGCGCTTTAGTTTGACCAGCAGGTCACAGCTCAACCATGGTGGTCTCTTGCCCTCCTTGCCCAATTTCTTACACATGGGGATTGAGATCTATTGTGCATTATAGAGAGCATCCTTAAGGATCTGCCAGCTTTCTTCTGCTCCCTTGTCCCTGAGGGTCATTTCCCATGGGGTCATATTTACTAGCTCTTTGAAGAGCTGGAAGTTTGCTTTCTTAAAATTTAGAGTCCTAACTCTGCTTCTCATGGGCTTCAAACTCCTTAGGACAGTGAACTGCACTAGGGCATGATCACTGCAGACCAGGCTGCCTTCAGCTTTGACATCCCTGATGATTTTGCTTGCATTTGTGACCAACAGGTCCAACAGTATATCTCCTCGATTAAGACTGTTAATTTCTTGTGTCAAGAAGGTGTCATCTAGGCACTTTAGGAGCTTCCTGGAGTGCCTGCAGCCAGCTGTGTTGCTTTTCCAACAGATGTTGGGGTGGTTAAAATCCCCCAGAAGGATGAGAGCCTGTGACCATGAAGATTCCTCAAGCTGAAGTAAGCAGGCATCATCGACAGGCTCTGCCTGGTCAGGCAGCCTGTAGTAGACTCCTACCACAAGGTTCCCCTTGTTGTCCTGATTCCTAATTCCTACCCCTAAGCTTTCAACCTGCTCATGTTTTTTTCAACCTACTCATGGTTTATTTCCTGATATATCTGTTGTGTTTTTGGAGTAAGTGCTCTTTTCTTTTGTGCTTGTCTAATATTGTCTGTCTACAGTGGGGTTTTGGTCTCTGTTTGGGGTGGTAGATGTTACAGCAGAAACAGTAATGAAATCTCAACGACTCTTCTACCATTTGTAGCTTATTAGAGTGCAATATGATTCTTCCCATAAGTGCAATATATCAGCTTGTGAAGTTGATTATGGCAGCTCAAAGTCACCTGCACATTCCCAGGCAAACATGAGATTACTTTAACAAGTGAAGCTAATTACATAGAAAAAAATTGCATGCTGCTCCTACTTCCCTAAACAGAAAAAATACAAAAGCTGTCTGTATTATCTGGAGTTTCATACAGTCTGTGAATTAGTGTCCTGGTTTGAGGTAAAACAAACCAATTTGCTGTTTTACTTTCTTAGCTGGGCCTCTTCTAACTAGCT
>VZRU01016623.1:7607-24698 GCA_013398155.1 Pedionomus torquatus | reverse complement strand
AGATATTAGGAAATATTTCTTTACTGAAAGGGTTATCAGGTATTGGAATGGGCTGCCCAGGGAGGTGGTTGAGGCACCATCCCTGGAGGTATTCAAGAGAGAAGTTGACTTGGTGCTCAAGGATATGGCTTAGTGTTGGGTGGTGTGGTGTGTTGTTTATGGTTGTTGGGTTTTTTTTTGTTGTTTTGTTTTTTTGGTGGTGTTTGGGGTGTGGTATTTTGGGGTTTGTTGGTTTTTTTGTCATAGTGTGGGTTGGTTGTGTTGTGTGTTTTATGTGTTGTTTTGTTTGGTTTTTTTTTTTTTCCTCATTGGTTGGACTAGATGATTTTAAAAGGTCCCTTCCAACCTAGATGATTCTGTGATTCTGTGATTATCATTCTCTCTTATCATAATATTGCACAAAGTAATAATAATACTGCCTTACCATAATACTGCACAAAGTTCATAAGTTCCAGTTCTTCAAAAGTAATACATATGCTAAAATTTCAGAGACTTACAAGAGATGAGATTTTATATTTTTCTTTCATTTTAATTAATTTCTATGACTCTCAGTAATACTAAGTTTTTCAGTTACTAGCTATCAGTTTTCAGTTCCTTGGAAGGCTATAATGCCTTTAAAATACAGTTCTTAATATGTTTATGTAGAATTGCCTTCAAATTTATGCCCTGTAAAAGGCACAACCATTTTAGTTTAGCAATTGCTTTAATCAGTATTTCAGAATGACAACTTAGAATTATCCTATTAACTTTGTTATTGCAGCATTTATAGTCTTTGCAAAAGATAGCCATTTGGATGCTATCACTGTATAACTTCATTTGAAGAAAAGAGTGAAAGTGAAATGCAGAACTGTAGTTTTTGGTGCAAGAATGTCCTTTTATGTCTTACAAATGTCAATATTTATAGGTCATTACTTAATAATTAACTTAATAATGCTGCAAGTTGGAGAACACTGTGTGATCTACTTGTGTTCTTGAATATACTATACAACCATTAACCATAAAAAGATTATACTTTTTATGGTTATACAATTTTTAATCTTTATTTTACAACTAAATAAAATGTTCTATAAATTCAGAAGGGCCAATACATTGTCTTGAAATCCTTTATACAGCTATCTTATCAGCCTGTCTTGATTATAAAAGCACAGTGTCACAAGGCAACCAGAATTAATTTATCTTGTGATACACCTTATCAAATCTAAGATAACAATGTAAAGAAATGACAACCTCTAGACAGGTCCTTTAAGTAGCATCTTTAAGTACTGTTATGTGCTGTTTTGTGCCTGAGAATATGACTAGTACTGTGGTTTAAGGATCCGTAAACATGGATGCACTTTGAAAATCCATCTGACAGAGGACATTCCTTTTCAGCTAAAGTGAAAGCTACTTGAACTGCTGGAGACAATTAACTTTAAAGAGTTGGATTCTTTCCCTTACTTACCTTTCTCACTGGTCTTGTGCCTTCATGTGATATATTTAGTAAGCATTTCTCAATAAATTTGGGATTTCTTAAAAAATAGTACTTTTGTAGCAAATGTCTTTAGTCCCACCCACATACCAAACAAAGCATAGAGAAGAACTGCTAAAGGTAATGGAGACCAAGTTATTTCCAATACAGGAAAAAAAAAAGTATAATTCATAGTCAGAATGTTCTTACCCCTCTGTTATTCTGCTTTCGGGACTGTAATTCATGTGCTAAAGTTTACTTGATTGTGTTTCAGTTCAGTGCCATTATGCATGTAGACCTCACCCTTCATTAGTTGTTGACTGGAACTCAAATTGCATTTTCTCTTTTAATATGATTCCTTTATTTAAGTTCATGATAATTCTGTGTAGCCACACTACCAAACATTTATCAATACTTGTGTTATTTCTGAATTCTTTTTTCCAGGGAGTCATCAAGTTCCCACCTTTCAATCCCATTCTTCCTTTAGATTTTGTACTTCCCAACCATGTTAACTTTTTTCCCTAATTTCCTACTGGCTTCCCTTCTGCCTCTGAAGTTTTTTCCCATTTCTATCTTGGACCAGATGTGTCAGCTGCTCTTTCAATATTCAGAGCAAATGGTTTTTCTCTACTCTGAATATATGAAAGCATCAGAGGATTCTTTATTCTGGTAATTGGGCCAGTATCATTCTGTGCAAGATTTGTAGAGGAAAACTTATGACCCTGACCAAAATATAGTGGAATAGTCTTGATTCAGAATCTTCAAAACTGATATCTTCAGGATTATAACATCTATCAACAGACATTTCTTTTTTACCCCATATGGAAATAAATTAATCAAATTAAGACATATTCTCCTGGAGAAAGCAAATGGCAAAATGCTGAGGCATTATTATCTTCATTGATCATCAAGATGCAATAGTTAACCAAATTGAAGTACAAAGTATATAAAGAGCCACAGAGATATGTCTTTGGAAGTACTGTAGCTTTCATGGAAAATTACTGACTTGATAAATCTGTTAGAGAACTGAGTCAATTATTATTAAAATATCTCAACAGGCGATTTTCTCCTTTTTACCTTGTAAATCTGGATTGATCATTCCTAATTTGGTATTGCCGCTCAACTATTTTGTAAATGAAAGTAGAGCCATCTCCTTTCTTATAAAATTAAGATGAACGTGATCTGAGAGAAAGCAAATACTATGTTTTCAAGAAGAATCATCGTGTTATGCCAACATATCTTATGCCAACCTGTGTTCTATTTGGCTTCAAATTCCAGAAGACAATCACTCTTATTTGACATGAAACTTGTCCCCTTAAGATTTTTCTTAGCGGATTGTAAGAAACAGCTCTTCTAGTCAGGTCATTAAACTTTGAATGAACAAAGGATCAAACCTATGTAATAATACTTTCCATAAGTGAGAAAAACTCAGCGAAATTCTATCTTTAATTGAAACACTAAATAGTTAAAAGCTCAGTAAAAACAGGCAAACATTTATTGAACTTTAACTGTAGACAACATGAAGAATAAGGGGGTCTCAAAATGTAATGTATTCAAGAACTAGGAACACGAAACACATAACCAGACTAAGGTCCCAGCCTGGCTAGAGTGAGTGAACAGCAAATGGAAGAGTTTAATGTCTAAAGTGTGGTCTGTTGAAGTCTATCCATATCTCAAAAAAAAAAAAGGTAACTGCAAAATCTATGGTGGAAATTACAGTTTTAGGTAGATTCTCTAGCTGATTTAGTTTAGGATAAGTAAAGGTCTGTGTGGTCAATATGGAGAATCTCTGGTCTTTCTGAAGCAGATAAGAGTAGTCATTGTTGCTAAAATTCTGACAATTAGGGTATAAAAACAATAGGAAAGAGAACACATTTAATTTCTTTTAAAAAAATATTATTTAGTCCTTAGTGGCAGTACATCTCAGAGTATAAGTGAAAAATATGGCAAGTATAGTAAGAGCACCAACAGGCTCTGTTGGCCTGACCCAAAATTTGCTAGACACTCTCAATAACCCAAGATTTAACTACAGCCCTTCTGCTATAAGAAAATTACTCAGACATGAGGAGAAAGTGATGGATTTTATAAGTGAATTAAAAACTAGAAGAACTAAGAATTAAAATAATAATAATAAAAAAAAAAAAAACAACAAAAAACCAAACGTTGAGTGTTTAATATATTAGCAGCCAGGCAAATCCTGGGCTTTTCAGATTTTGGAAACTCCTCAAATACTGCTATTACAGAGAATCTGCTTTTAAATTTGATTTTTTCCTCCATTTTAATGCATTGAATATGTGAAAGATTTCTTAGCTTAGAATCTTTAGAGTCCATTTCTACATCCATTTAAAATATAGTCTTGATCATACTGATGACAAGTCCTTCTATTATGGACAGTACCTCAAAAACTGTTTTAAAGTTTAAAATAATAATATTTTAAGACTTCCACTTAGACTTATATCTAGCCCTTGCTCTGACCTGAACCAATTTAAACTACAATTCAGAGTATGAAATGAATGACTGAAACACCTAGAATTTGATCACTACCACTCTTAATTTATATGAATTGACTGTGCTGTAGAGTTTAACTCACAGCTAGACATTTATATAGGTAGATATGTCCTATATAACAAAAAAAAAAAAAAAAAAAAACCCAAAAAAAAGAACTTATATGGCCACATGGAAAACTTCTACATTGAACTAGTTAACTATAGATGGAGGACCAAATATAGGCAATCTCTTAATTTTTCCTTTTCCATGATTAATGGGGAAAAAAAACCAACCCCAAACCCCACATTTTTTTCGAAAGGTCTAATGGTATGGACATTTAAATAGTTACTGCATCAATATCTTAAACAAATCTAGACATGCCTTCATTTTGCATTCCCTTTCCCCATAAACAGGAGCAGTGCAGGAGTACTACAGCATTAATTTAAATTAAATTAAAAGGTGTATTGTGGGTTAGTGGGACAATTATTTATGTGGGATATATTTTGGATGTAGACAATAGACCTCTAATTCTGACTTAAAGATGTTTGTTTACCTTGTGAATATGAGCAGCCAAACTAGTTTGCTAGAGTCTTTTTACAGCTGGTAGAAATGCAGTTATTCACCTATTTATTTCAAATATCCCTTTTAACATAAAATCAATTGCATCCTAGGAATAGTTTGCTATAAAGGAATGGATAAGCAGGTGAATAACTGAGGATTAGTGAATATTACAGAATGAACAGATTAATTACTCAATTAAGGCCATAAGTTTATGACCATAAATCCTATTTTGCATATAATCTAGAAATATGTCAGTTAGTTGTTTCACAGTTAAAATAGAAGTCAAGAAGCCATAGAAGAGCATCTTCATCATGGAAAGATCAAAACACAATGAAATATGACTGATGGTTATGCAATATGGTTAATGATTTGGTTTTTAGAATGCTTTCTTTTTAATCAAGAAGAAATTTCAAACTATAATATAGTTATTGGCAATAATTTATCCACATAGGTAGTGGAACACATAGTTTTTTATCCACACAGGTAGTGGAAAATGGTGACTGCTACTCTATCAGGTTTTTTTGGCTTTATCTCTCTCATTGTGTTCAATTACCTGCTCCTGGCATTTTTATTTTTATTTTTATTTTTATTTTTATTTTTATTTTTATTTTTATTTTTATTTTTATTTTTATTTTTATTTTTATTTTTATTTTTATTTTTTATGTCCTGCAAAGAAAATCACACTTCATTTCTTGTTCATGTGGAGGGGATAAAGTCCATCTCCCTCCTCACTTTCATCTTGACTATCCTATAATCTTTCAGATAGGGTATTCTTGTGAAAAATGGGAGATAACTTCATATACTCTCAAAGAGATAAAAAAATTATATAAAGCTGCCCATATTCTTGGTACATGGAAGGAGATCTAAGAATTAATTTATTAAATAAAGCATATCTCCTCTCTAAATCCATTTTCTTTCCTCTCAACTTTTCTCCTGTCTTTCTGTCTCCTCTCTCTTCCTCCAGGAAATCTACTTAAAAAAAAATTCACAAATTTGGGTAAAATCAAGATTTGGGTTGAAAAAGACAGTAGTTCTTCATAAACTTATTTACCAGAAATTTTTTTTGACTGCTTGAAAATGATAGCATTATTTGGATTCATACATGAAGACTGAAGTGATTAAGGACTCCATTCTTGATATAATTCTGCTCCTAATTCTTGACAGTATAAATTAAGGAAGATCGGCACGCTAAAGCAGCTATACCTAATAAATAATACCTAATACCTAAACTGTTGTTTTCAAAGATAGGTGGGATTATATCTGCTTGACACATATTTGTTCTCTGTGAAAGGACACATTTCTCTCAAACCTACTGGAAACTGCAGAAATAAAGCTGATATATGCCTTAAAATAAAATAAGACTATTACATCTCCTCTGAAGAGTGGCTAAATAGAAGATAAAATGTGTTTTAAAATAGTCTTTAATAGTATATTTATTCTGCATTGAAATTGCTGAAATGTATGCTATTAACATGATTTTCAGCAATTGAGCTGGTGTGAATTGTTAGTAAATCAGGCCTGTAATCTTCAAACATACTCCCTAGGCCTTGAATCTAAAACCATCTGGACAGTGTGACAGTGTTCTATTTATTACATACAACTGCTTGGATACTGCCAATGCATAAACAGTAATTAAGCACACAAGCCAACCATGCATGCCAGATTTGCTAGAACTATCCTTTGAGTATCTTAGAGTTTCCATGCCAGTGAGCTTATTGAGGCTCTGGTTGGTGATTAAACATTAATGATTTATGGTGCAAGCAGTGTTCATTTACTGCTTACTGAAATATGTTTGACAGGATCTTCATGATTTTTTAAGAAATAGTGCTTTCAAAGATATTTTTCCTGAGTCATTTTATACACTCTTTTCAGTGAGAATGTACAGTAGAATCTCATAGGATAGTTGCTTGTACATGTGGTTCTCTTGCTGTTTTACACTTTGCAGTCAGAAAATGGGTTAAATACAGCAGGAATTGGTAATTATAACAAAATGTTCTTTTTTCTCAGTTTGAGGGAGCTTTCTAAAAATGTGTTCCAATGTCTAGTACTGCAGACTCTTAACACTGAACTGTTCATCTATACAGGTGGATTTTTCCACTGGTGTTCTGCTTGTTCCAGTCTAGGTGACCTTTCTAAGATGTGCATTTTGGCTCTAATACTCTTTTCACAGGGATACAAAAAAATGTGTGTATTGGTAGTCTGGTCATGAGAAAAGCTTGACACAAACCAGGGACAAAATGTTCCCTGGATCAAGAGATAATACCCTGTACTGCAAGTTGGAGACAGTGAAACGCTGTTATTAAGGAGCTATCTGTCATCACTCAATGCCAAGGATCATTGTCTAATGTATTAAGTTTATGTGCATAGCAAATTTTACTGTAAAGGCAGAAATATTTTTGGTGACCACAGCCATAAGTTTGGAACTGTGCTTGTGATGTTTGCCTGGAAATTATATAGGACAAAAGACTTGTTATTGTAAAGCTTCAGTGTTTATACCAGCAGATAACTGCTCATGTGTTTCAGTGTCAGATGTTTCCCCCTTCACCACACCAAACCTGATTTACTAGTATTTCAAATTCCCCTAGGGAGCTAGGAAAGCTGATTTCAAATTTGCACACCTAATCATGGGAAAAGAGGTATGATTCATTGACTTGACAACACATGGGAGTGTTGATCAGGGCTTCCTGGATTTTTAATCTTAACTCTGTCATCAAGCAGAACTTGGACCTGAAATAAATCCCAAACTCTTCAACAGAACATATATTTTTTTAGAGAATACTTTAATGCCTGTTTTGGTTAGTTCTGTGGTTGTTTTGAGTGAGGTAAAGTTTAGTACCAGTTCCTGCCATATTAGCCTCAGATTTCAGAATCATCAGTATGGAGAGGTTAATACTATAAAAAAAGAAACCCCAAATACACAGTTTTGTAGAGACTTTTACCATTCAGTAACAGCCTATTTGCAGTAATTCATTTGGATTACCTCCAAATTTCATTATCCATGCAGAAAGATTAAAAGAAAAACTGAACCCCCAAAATAAGATGGGATGGCAGTTTTCAACAGTGCAGATAGGCTAACACAAGTTAAAAAACTAAGTCATACATAGCACTGTACCTGTAAAATAAACAGTAGCCTGTGTTTGCTTTCTTAGACATAAGGCCCCATGTGCAAGCTGTAGAAGGATTTCTGAAATAATTCAGCAACGATTAGCTCAGAAACTGGAAGCAATATAGCAATGTTAGTGTCATGCCTCAGATTACCTTTGCTGAGAGACAAGGGTAAACTAACCTGGAAACAGAATCAAATTAATGCAGTTAATACAGTTTCCAGGATACAAGCAGGTATTTCCTTTTAATGCTGAACTTTGCCACATGAATACACAAATTCTTTCAGGACTAAGGTAAATTTTATGTCGGACACCATTCCCTCTGTATAAATGTTATGAAACTGTGCACCCCTGCAGGTAAAAAGTAATCTTTCCACACGCTCAATAATTCTGTCAATGACACTACTTTACTTGTAAGATTCTGTACAGAAAAATAACTTCATATTACAGAAATTATTGCCAAAGGTGAAACCTGAAACAATTGCCCCAGAGTTTTCTCTTGTAATTAGACTGATTAGTATAATTTGGTTATTTGAAGAATAAAGGAAAATTGTCTGTAGCCACACAGCAACAGAAGTCTTGGCTCCCTTATGGTTTTCTGCCAGCTTCATTCCAAGAATTGAAGGAATTTACCTGGAAAGGTATGATATAAACTGCTTGCTGCAGTTGTGAATCTCAAGTCTCTCATGCTGACACCACATCAGAAGGCTACAGTTGTAGAGTCAGTCTGTGAAGCAAGTACTCAACCACAAACACTTTCAATGGGAACTATCAGTTTATTTTTCCACTTCAGGCTTGCAGATAGCCCCTGGCCAGCTATCCATTAGCCACAGGCTACAAACTTTGGTGACTGTCTGCCTGGGATATACTTCGCCCTCTGTTTTGACTAATTTGAAGTATTGTCCTTTTCGTGTTTATGCTATCTAGCATCATAAAATCATAGAACGGTTAGAGTTGGAAAAGACCTTGAAGATCATCGAGTTCCAAGCCCCCTGCCATGGGCAGGGACACCTCCCACTAGAACAGGTTGCTCAAAGCCCCATCATTAAATACTTCCAGGGATGGGGAATCCGCAACTTCTCTGAGCAACCTGTTCCAGTGCTTCACCACCCTCACAGGAAAGAATTTTTTCCCAATATCCAACCTAAACCTCCCCTCTTCCAGTTTAAAACCATTACCCCTTGTCCTATCACTACACTTCCTGACAAAGAGCTCCTCTCCTGCTCTTCTGTAGTCTCTCTTCAGATACTGGAATGCTGGTATAAGGTCTCCCTAAAGCCTTATCTTTTCCAGGCTGAACAACCCCAGCTCTCTCAGCCTGTCCTCATAGGAGAGGTGCTTCATCCCTCTAATCATCTTTGTGGCCCTCCGCTGGACCTGTTCTAACAGTTCTATGTCCTTTCTCTGTTGAGGACTCCAGAGCTGGACACAGTATTTCAGGTGGGGTCTCACAAGAGCAGAGTAGGGGGTGAGAATCACCTCCCGTGACCTGCAGGTCACACTTCTTTTGATGCAGCCCAGGATACAGTTGGCTTTCTGGGCTGCCAGCGTGCACTGAGAAGCTCATGTTGAGCTTCTCATCCATGAGCACTCCCAAGTCCTTCTCCTCAGGGCTGCTCTCCAGCCATTCTCTGCCCAATCTGTATTCGTGCCTGGGATTGCCACGTCCCAGGTGCAGGACCCTGCACTTGGGTTGGTTGAACTTCATGTCATTTGGTTAGCCCACCTCTCAAGCCTGGCCGGGTCCCTCTGGATGGTATCCCTTCCCTCCAGCATGTCGACTGCACCACCAAGCTTGGTGTCATCAGCAAACTTGCTGAGGGTGCATTCAATCCCACTGTCCATGTCTCCGACAAAGATGTTAAATAGCACAGATCTCAGTACTGACCCTTGTGGGACACCACTCGTCACTGTCCGCCACTTGGACATTGAGCAGTTGACCACAACCCTTTGAGTGCGGCCATCCAGCCAGTTCCTTACCCACCGAGTGGTCCATCTATCAAACCCATGACTTTCCGATTTGGAGACTAGGATGTCATGTGGGACAGTGTCAAATACTTTGCATAAGTCCAGGAAGATGACATCCATTGCCCTGCCTTTGTCCACCAAGTTTGTGGCCATATCATAGAAGGCCATCAGATTAGTCAGGCAAGATTTGCCCTTGGTTAAGCCATGTTGGCTGTCTCCAGTCACCTCCTTATTAGAGAGATCTCCTTAGCAGAGATTCCAGGAGAATCTGCTCCATGATCTTGCTAGTCACAGAGGTGAGACTGACTGGCCTGTAGTTTCCTGGGTCCTCTTTTTTCCCTTTTTTGAATATTGGGGTTATGTTCCCCAGTATTTATATTGGGGTTATATTCCCCAGTATTTAAAGATTTTAAACACTGGCAATTTTTCTTTTGTGTTTTCTGCAGTTAATATCTGCACAGAGGCATGAGGTGCAGGATCACTAAGCAAGTGGAATTCAATTATGCTCTATTTACCATGGTTCTATCCTTTCTGCCCACCTCATCCTCTGCTGGCAGGCTGTTCAGTAAATATTTTCTCTGCAGGTCCATGAGTCATCCCTGTAGTAATTCACAGCCAGAGACTCCTGGAGTAATTGGGAAGTGGGTCAGTGCTTTAGTCTCTTCTCTCTGGGGACCAGGGTTAAAAATTTCACCCAGAGCAAAAGTCCAGTGGTCTCATACTGTTACCATGTATTTACAGCCCTGAGCTGCCATCACTGTCAGCCTGGTGCCTTCTGTAAGTAAAATCAGTCTCTCAAAGCAGAATTTGGAGTTTGATGAGTACCTGCCTGCACAGTGCATGCAGATGACTGGCAGACTTATACTCTTAGACAAAATGTCTTCATTTTTAAAGCAAAAGCTTCAATGTTTGTTTAAATAAGATGTCTATAGATAGAGTTTCCTCTGGAGGACAGCTGACCCAACAACCTGCTGAAAGCAGGAGTATTACTGACACAGCTTAGAAAAGAGTCATGGCAGGTGGCTTGGGGCCCTGTTGGGATGCTTTCTGAACAAGCTAAGATTCCTCTCTGAGTGACCTGTTCCATTCTTTGGTCATCTTCATCCTAAAGAATTTGTTCATTTTCTCTAATTTTAATATCCATTGCTGCAACTTCTGTCCACCAATTCTTGTCTTTTCATGTGCACGTCTGGAGAAATTGAGCCCTGCCTTCCCAATCCATGAGGTAGTTGCAGAAAGCAATGAGACTATCTCCTTTTCCTTTTCCTCTTCCTCTTCATGCTGACTATCCATTTTTGTTCCCTTTTCTTCCATGCTTTGTTAAATACTTTGATAAATACACATTAATTTGTTATTAATGAACAAGATATATATTGTTTTTACAAGCTAAAGCACTAACAGTGGCTTCCCTGCATGGAAGGTAGCTAACTGACTTTTTCCCCTAGTCTAAGGAAATACTACTGTTTTTTCTCAGGACACAGTTGTATTAACATTACTGATGTCTCGTAGGAAACTAGACACTGTCTCTGACCATTGCAATATTTAAGTCTCAGTGTCTACTCCCTCTAAATTATAGTCTCCTGAAGATGTCCACATCAGCAGCCATAGTCCTTAGCCTCACCATATGCAGATATTTTCCCCGGTACATCATTTAACAGCAGCTTCCAATGTTTTATGCATGTTTTGGAGACACAGCCTTCACAAGGATCTTTCTGTGAAGAACTTTATCACACCCTTCCCTAGTAAGGGTAGTCCATCATCCTAATGTAAATTGCTTTTTTTTTTGCTAAGCATGATTTGAGGCAGACATAAAACTATCACAATCTTTTTGTGATATTTTGGTACAATCCCTCCATCATATTTGTGTGCCACAGCATAAATAATCTCAGGCTTAATGTTAAAAATGTAAGCATTGGGGTGGTCTGGGCACTCAACTTCACCAGTTTAGCTATCCTCTTTCCTGTGTGACCATCATGAAAAAACAAAAACATCCTGTAACTAGGATAATTTCCCTATTCTAACCCTTTTGAAAAGGTCACTTTTTTTTTTTTTATGCTTCAGATGACCTGCTCTGAATTTGAATCAATATAGTTAACTTTCCTGTATAGACATCTAGCAATGCAGTGCTTGATTAAACCTTGTTTTTAGTGCAGAATTAAGGCTAAAGAAGCTTAATGTTTTAGTATAGTTTACCCAACAGATAAGAAGAAATGGAAGGAAAAAAAGGTTTTTCTTTTATGCTATCCTAAGCCTGCACTAAATCACACAGTTGAGATAAAATTAACTGTCAAGGTTTAAGCTGCACTGGCCACTAATAAAAAACAACAGGTGCTCTCTAGCAAGCCCTCTCCCTTCCCAGAAGGGGAAGGATGAGAGAATAAGGGAATGAGACTTAAGGGTTACAAAAAAAAATTGAATAGCTTTAATGAAATATTAAAAAATAAAAAGAAAATAATGAAATATATAAAAATATACACAAAACCAATACTGAGCTCCTAGGATGATGATTACGTCACTGACCATCACTGGGACTGGCTTCAGCAGCAGACGGGAACTGTATTCAAAATCTGGATTCAGGAATACCTGGATTAGGATCAAAGTCTATTACGGACACTCTCAAAGGCTAAATGGGCAAGTAAACCTAAGCTATCCTTGCTAATGTCTTTTTTGTATGTCCCCAAAACCTTGTGATTTGAAATCAAGTCCTGTATACCTGATCTAAAAATACAGTCATCTGAATGTTGATAGTGCCTTTGAAACCAAAATAATTTCTTTAAAATTAATCTATTACTAATATACAAAAGAATGGATTTCAGATATTTCAGAATATCCAGCATAAACCAAAAAACTGCAGTGATGACTACTCTCCATGCTCAGGTTTTTATTATTTAAAAAGGATTTTAAAATGTGTACTTCTCATAACCTATATATTGGTTCCATGGATCATATAATCTGGAATCTCAGACATAGTAAATTCACAACAGGCAGAATGATCATATTGATTTGGAACATTTAGCTGATAGCTATATTCCCACAAATTTTGCTATTGTAAGTGTGATAGTAGCAATTCAAAAACTTGTTTTGGTGAAGAAGTGTCGACCAGAAATGACTGTGATCTTGAACCTAGGAAGTACTGAGGACCCAGCATGGTTCTGAACGAGGTGTGGAAGATCACTTAGAAAAAGAAAGCAAGTGGAAGATGGATGTGATGTGATGCAGTATATGAGTGGTAATTTTACTGTCTTTGTCTAGAAGAGATTGATTATGAATGGTTGAAGCTTTACTCTCTTATTTGTTCCTTTTCTTTAACTGTTTTCCCCCCCATTTTTTTAGATTCTTTTTCTGTTTATTTCTGTTCAACTTTGGTTGTATCTCTCTTCCTCATTTCACCGCTTGTCAATATTTTCAGATATTTTCTTCATAAAAAAAGCATTAAATAGAAACCAAGGACTTAATTTCTTTTAATCTAATCTTCCAGCTAAGTGATAGCATGACAGTTCAGGTTCTGCATGAGCTTGTAGAAGGCATACTCAGCAAGGACCATATTCTTCCATTCTTACTCAAGGTTAGTGTAACCTTTCCTTACACAAAATTTCATTCATGTCAGTGGAGATGTTAATGAAATTTTGCTCAGCTGCATTAAGATAAAGAAGTCTGTCTTTGCTGATTCTATTCAAAAAACACTAAAAAACCATTAGAATCAATAAAAATCAGCATAAAGGAATGCACACATACACAAATAAAAAAATACTAGAAATCACTGTTAAAAATAGACAGCTCCAAAATATACAAATTCTCTAAGTAAAGATCATCAATTATCTTTACTTGGCAAATGAAAGGCAATAACAGTAAAATGCATATGAGCACCAACTGTGATGTGAAATTTAAGTCTCTAAAACTTCATTAAAATCAGACTGGTAATGATGTACCATATGCACTGGGCTGTATTTGCCTGAGGATCTCCAACCTGTGGCTCATTTCTTCTGTCACACCACCTCTTTATAAGAATGACTCAGAGTGCTTTGTTGAAGTGCTTAGGGGCTGACAGGCTGGGTAGGTGTTTCAGAAATAATCATTTGCTTCATTATACCCTGGTGAATTATAGACATTTTCTGTTTATAGGAGAATCTTAGGCTTTCATTTCTAAAGTTAACCGAAGAAATGAAACAAGGCTGTTAACAAGTATTCTGACAACTTATGCTTTCTGAATAGGCAAATGATTTTTTTTTAATAGAAATAAAAGGTGGGAGCTTTTTCAATAGCCTTTTACAAAAATAACTGATAATGGGTTTGTATAGTACATTTCAGAAGGATTACAGAAATATATTAACCAGGTAAGATAGATGGTTAAGCATCATAGGTGAAGGGCTGCATATTTCATTACCAGCTCTTGAGCAATTTAGTCCTCATGTGCCTATTTTATTATTCTGGTTCTTTAGTCACTTATTTGTAGCTCACCTTCATAAATTATTCAGGCCCTTTCCTTTTTCAATACTTTCATATACAACTCCCATTAATGCCACAGCAAACTATAGCTATATGTGGAAAGTAAAATAAGTGCTTTCACATGAACCTTCAACTTTTTATGTTAAAGATAAAAGAAAGCCCATGCCAAAGAAACATTAAGCCAAATTCTTTATATGTCAAGAAAGGTGAAAAGTTGATGGTACTTGGGAAATATTAATTAAGCAGAAATTCATTTGATACCTGATCGCACCCCAGAAATTAAAAATTAAAGTTCTGAATATATGTGGAACCACCTCTGAACACTGACATTTAGCAGAGGTGTCCATATTCTCAAAAGAGACCGGCTGCTGGGGATGCATAAACTGTCTTAATCATGTCTGGCAGCCACAGACATTTAGAAATGCAGACAAAAGCAAGCACTAGTGATTCATGGGTTGTCTGTCTGGTTGGTTAGTTTGCTTCCAAAATAAGAATCCTTCTGACCAGGCTATTTACCCAGATCAGGAAAACTGTGTTTAATTTCATTTTCTAAACAAGAAAGTGTCTTAGCCACTTAAAGAAAAGCCTGGGAAGAGTGCATGCTACTGGCCTTGTGGCACAGTAAGAGAAAAAAGCATGACCTTAACAGCTAATATACTCACCAATATCCTTGTTGGACATAAGATCATCTAAAAGATCACCTTTCCTTTTTCATGTAATATAACTATTAGCCTATGCATTTTATTATTGCAAAATTATTTTCCCATGTTTCAGAGTATTTTGAATACTATAAAAAGGATTTAAACATACTTTTCACAAGTTGAGTTTTTCTTCAGGTTGTCTGTGGTAACATTTCAACATATAAAAGCCATACTTTTATTGAGAAAATAAATTGCAGACTATGTTCTGAAATTTTTATGATCACTTGGCATAAAAGGGACACCATATGTGAATAATAAATCAAGGTATAATACAGTGTTATTGGTGTCTGATCTTGTACTTTTCACTGAATAGCCACAGGTAAACCCCAAAAATATTATACTACAGGATAACAGTACAGAATCATTGGACTACTTATTTTGCAGTTATAATGCTTCAGACTTCTCGAAAAATGTTTACCAGAAGGGGATTATTAAAATTTAATATAATTTTCAGTCTGAAATATTTTAATTAAACCTTTGAGTAGTTTCACATCTTGTTATATCTTTCTGCATCCATCCATAGTTTAGAGAAAATAATGAAGAAGCACATAACATTCATATTTGATTAAGTACATTTAAGCAATGGTGGAATGACTTTTGTATTTGACTCTATTAACTAGTTAAAATTGAACAAGCTGGTCAAAGAAGAAACCAATCAGAAATCTGGAGCTCATATGGAAGTATTTCTAGTCAAAGTGCAGTTAGGTTGGATATTGAAAGACTACAGTTCTGTATTTGCTGAATATGCACAGAATTACTCTAAATGGAGTTCAGTTAAAACTGGAAGAGAAGCTGTTCCTAAACACTGAGGTTATACGGTGAAGAAAAATAAATATCACACAATTCTTGATAGCTAATAATATAGTGAAAATGTAGAAATACACTAATTACTAAAGCATTGCATTTCTTTGCTTGGAATATGAAAACATTGGTTTAAATAACCACTAAATGAATAACCATAAGAATGTGGTTTTAGATTATTAGATTGGGAGACTGTTAAGTATGGCGAAAGTCTAGTTTCACTGACAGTTACCAGCTGAGCTCTAGGTATAGGAAGAAACTACTGCAGTGGTAAATGTGCTATGGATTAACATTTGCATAGCAAAAGGTTAAGTGTTCCTGTAGTTGATTTGAGCATGACCATCATCCTCAGTGCTGCCATTTGTGTTTCCAGGATTAAGCATGTGGAAATTGATGACAATATATTTTTGAGATGCAACAGTGTTTATAGACTGGTTTTATACCCTTCAGAAAGCAAAGTAGATGTCATCCATTTATTCAAATGGCCTAATCAAAGTAGGTGTCATACCAGTATACTGAAAGCTGAAGAGAATACTTCTATTTGTTTGATGCTCCATGTTTATCCAACACCATGGCTTTTTAAACTTGTGTGCTCTTTCTATGAAATGTAAAGCTTCATAGTCATATGAAATCATGAATAATGCTTCTCTTATCTTTTTAATCAAGGTGATACAATAGTCTTATCTGACTTCACCTTTTAACTGTTCTATATTCCCAAATTAAAAAAAAAAAAAAAAAACCTAAATGAAAAAGAACTTACATATCTTCTTCCAATGTTGTTTCCATGATATTGGTAAACATTTCGCACTGAGTTCTGTTTGAGACAGGATGTCATAGATGGACCTCATGATTCTCATGATGTCTTTCCCAGGGTTGATGTAGTCGTCAAGCCACTTTCCATGATATTTGAAAAGTCATGGCAGTCAGGAGAAGTCCCTATGGACTGGAAGAAAGGAAACATCACACCCAGTTTTAAAAAGGATAGAAAGGAGGACCCTGGGAACTACCGACCTGTCAGCCTCACCTCTGTGCCTGGAAAGATCATGGAACAGATCCTTCTTGATGCCATGCTTGGGCATATGGAGGACACGGAGATGATTCGGGACAGCGAGCATGACTTTACTAGGAGCAGGTCCTGTATGACTAACCTAGTGGCCTTCTATGACAGAGTTACTGTGTCAGTAGATGGAGAACGACCTGTGGATATGATATATCTGGACTTCTGTAAGGCCTTTGACACGGTCCCCCACAACATCCTGATTGATAAATTGGAGAGATATGGATTTGATGGGTGGACTGTTCAGTGGATAAGGAACTGGCTGGTTGGTTGCATCCAGAGGATGGTGATCACAGGCCTGAAGTTCAGCTGGAGAGCAGTCACAAGCAGTGTCGCTCAAGGGTCTGTGCTGGGACTGGTACTGTTCAACATTTTTATCAATGATATGGACAAATGGATTCAATGCACCATTAGCAAGTTTGCAGATGACACCAAGCTGTGTGATGTTGTTGATACACCAGAGGGACGGGACGTCATCCAGAGGGACCTGGATTGGATGGAGAGGTGGGCCCAGATGAA
>VZRU01016622.1:20256-37192 GCA_013398155.1 Pedionomus torquatus | reverse complement strand
AATTAAAAAAAAAAAAAAAAAAATCCAGTAAAATTAATCATCTGACCTCAAATGGAAAGGGAAAAAGGTTTCTAGAAACATGTTCCCTTTCAGAAAGTGTTGAGCATTGTGTGAAAAAGAACTCAAAAATCTAAAGATACAGCTTACAGTCTCTAGTTCATGAGACTAACAATATAGTGAGAAATAAAAATAAATATTGTAATGGATTTTAGGTTCATTTAATTGCATTCTTATTACTACGGCTTAATCCTTTAAGTACTTTTTTCTACCCAACAGGTCGCAGAATACCTTGAAGAAAAGTGAACCTTATGTTTTAAAATTTAGAAACCTTGATTTCAAGACACCAGTCTCTAATTGACATAAAGAAATCACAAGTTACTTAATAGAATATTTAAAAATAATTTCAAATGAATGAAGATTTGTGCAGAGGAATAAATCAAAGAGAATCAGAGTTGTTGTAATAGCACTGATTCTCCTGTCTACGTTCAAAATATTCTCAGAAAATCACATAAGAAGTCAAAAACTTGATCAATTTATCCCTGAACTCCCACATATGCTCACTTCTAACTTCATATTCTAAATATACTGCATCAGATTGACTTGGATTTATCAGTCTATTAAACATAATAACTCTGAAGAAACGACATGGTATTATTAACAACTTAAAGCCTCCCTAAGTAAAATATTTATTCGGGCCTTTCCAAAAAAGCACAGTTAGTTAATTTGCATATCACATATAGGTTTATTGTCAATGGTAAATGCAAAGTTTTCATGGTATGAACTCATCTTTTGGAATGGTTTTCATTTTTTTTTCATACTTATGGAGATATTCTGAGTTTGCCATGCATATTTGTATTATATTTAAATTTTTTGCTACACAGAAACTTGAAAAGGTATACAATTTTTGTTGAAAACAGAATAAGATATTCTGAGATAGGCTTGGTGGAATAATTTTACAACCATACCGTAAGAGCCTAAAAATAGCAGAGAAACTTCTTGACAAAGGCTTTGCCTCTATACACTAGCAATTAGCGTTATTAAACCAAAGTAAAGCTATGTAAAACAATTTTTCTCTGTGGAGAGTCCCCACAAAACAGTAAACCTGTGAAAAGCAGCTCCTTATTTTTGCTGTTTGAAGAGTTAATTTAAGCATCCGTGCAAAAAAACCCAATGTCTTACAAAAATATCAGAGTTGTACATTTGGTAGCTAGGGTTGTCCTGTTCACATTACAGCCCGTAGAAGGCTTTCATAGGATATCAAATTCACTGTGCCACTATGCAAAAGTTGAGGGGGAAATAAGATTTGGCAGGTGGCATTTTCCTGCTGTTTCCTACAGTTTCTTTCAAGATCACAGCAAAACCAAACCAAACCAAAACAAAACAAAACCACAAAAATCCCAATCAACCCGCTACCTGTCCCCCTCCCCCGTTATCTAAGGGTGGGGTTTGGAGGGCAAAGATTTTAGAGATCATACAAAAAAAAAGGTTTTGCAAGTCGTGACAGCCATTCAATTTGCAAACTTTTTTCATCAGCTTCATTCAAGTTAAGTCTTTTGTGAAAGGATTCATCCCACAAGATCTTCCAAACTCCCTGTTCTTTGTCCATTTATTCAGCCAAAAGAATAGCATGGAGAGCTCTGCAGCTGGAAACATGGTTTTTCCTTTGATGCAAACAGCGAAAAATATGAACCCTTACTCAGATGACAAATGTAATGTTTTAAATACACTTAGTTTTTACAGTAAACACCACAAAAGACTTCCACAAATGAGGGACAGTAGAAAGAAAAAGCATTACTTTCTGAAAGTTAAAATAAGAATTTTATATTTCTCCCAAAGTTTAGACCTATAACTAACAGTGTTACCACTGTTGACTTCTTTTTGATGGTTGACCCTTCAATTAAGTACAACAGTTTATTTTAAAAATGAATAAAAATCTGGGTCTAAAGAAGATAAAGACTAAAGAAGCATAAATCCCAATTCAACAGTGATCCCAACTCTACATGAGTATCATCAGAATAAAGCTACCATGAGAAATATAAGTGTATGAGAAAAATATTTTATAAGGCTGTAGGTTTCTGCAGGAAAGTAACAGGAAGCTAGAAACACAATTCAGTATAGGATGTCATTTTGAAGACATTTTTTTATTATTATTATACATCAGCATTAAAATTCCCCAACACTGTGGTTTTGAAACTATTAGGGATTATTCAGGCATTGGTTCACTCTTTTTTATTTTCTCAGTTTTTAAGAGTTAAAAAGCAGAGCTAGTGAAATATTTAAAACAGACCTAGTCCTTAAATAACTAATTTTGAATTCACAGGGCTATTTCAATTTCTCTTGAAAAGAGAAAAGTCACAGCAACATACAGACCAAAAAAAACACAACCAACCAAACAAAAGCTGTTTTCTCTCTTCTCCCTATCTTGTGAAGCATCCGTCAAAATCAGGCAAGATAGATCCATTTCTGGTAATGCTTGAAATTGTCCATACTACATTGCTTTATGTTAGACTGATTGGTTTCTACAGATTGCTCTAAGGAACAAGGTAGTTGCTTAGACACCAAAACAGGAGTGTCAGTTGAAGATGAAAGGGAATTTTCAAGATCTAATAATTAAAAAAATATTATGCTAAAATATCCATGAAATAAACATGCACTCAGGCCTAAATTTCACAAAGGTTACAAATATAATACCTTACATAATGGCCATCAAATTTCTCTGTTAGCCTGATTATTTACACTTTTTCCATTGCTTTCACACTGATGCATTGCTACTGGGTGTAGCAGAGATTCTGCTTAGTAATACAATGTAATGGAAATAAGCCAGCCTTCTTTTGCCAAAAGCATATTTTCTGTAAAGGAAACAACTCACTGCTTAACTGCACAAAATAAAGAGATGCTTAGAACTGAAATTGCAATAGTCATTTACATTTGTGCTTCTGTAATACATTAGGTTTTTTGGCAGTTAGGTAGGACTGTGCAACTCTTCTAGACTAATAAACTGAAACAAGCATCTGCTGTAATACAACTCAATGCAATGTTCTTTATGTTTCCCTTCTGTTTGGAGATGCATGACTAAAATTTTATTTTAACCTGAATTTTGTCATATTGCACTTATGCAGTAGAAAACTTTTTGTTTCAAGCAACAGCTACTAGTCTGAGATGATACTTAAGAGGAAACCCCACCAGAATCAGTGATACATGATTCTATAAAAGAAATAAACTTGGAAGCTGTAAATGAACAAACTGATTACAAAAGACTTACCTGTTTAATGCTTTTAAAAGCCCAATACTTCCTCTTTACCATACAAATGTTTTTGCCACTCAGTGAAATCAAAATAGAGCATTTGATGGTGATAATCCCAACCTGTCATGGACAACAGCATCTCTCATGGCACCACACTCGGAATGCTTGAAACAAGCCTGGAAGAGACAGATATTCTTATATTTGTATTGAAATATACTCAACCTAAGATAGGGAAATGTCAGCACTTCATCAATGAATTCATCAGAAGGCATGAGTACACAGCCATAAGTAACACCTGATAAACTTCAAGACCAGAGACTGTGAAGCTCACGTTCCAGAGAACCTCTTTTGCTGATTATACGCACCTCTGTTTTACTTACTGACCCATTAAAACTGTCAGAATTAAAAAATAGCATTTATTTTTTAGGGATTTTTTTTTTTTTTAATGAAGCATACATGGATTGGTAAGTCTTTTTTCCATAGGAATTTCAAAAGGAAGATCATATTCAGAACCAAAGAGGATCTTTTCTGAGAAAGGTCATAGAAAGGGTTCAGTAAAATTATAGTTGTTCCATGAGGGCTTTGCTGATTACCATTTCTTAAATTAACAGAAAACGTAACCTGTAAATGGATGTAGTGCAAACCCACACACAGATCACATGCTCTTCTTTTTACTAAGAAAAAGCATGCATACAAGTATTCCCAAGTGAACTGGTGGATGGAGTTGCCAAGCCACTATCTGTCATGTTTGAGAAGTTGTAGCAGTGCATTGAAGCTCCCATCAACTGGAGAAGGGGAAACAAAGCTCCTATTTTTAAGAAGGGAAAACAGGAAGACCAGGGAACTGATGGCTGGTCAGCCCCACTTCTGTGCCTGGCTAGATCATGGAGCATATACCCCTGGAAAATCTGATAAAGCACAAGGAAAATAAGGACATCACTGGTGACAGCCAACATGGCTTCACTAAGCACAAATTGTGTCTGACAAAATTCAATACCACTACAGTATTGCTGGGTAAGGGAAAAGAAACTGACATCATCTACCTGGACCTGTGCAAAACATTTAACACTTTCCTGTATGATACCCTTGTCACTAAGTTGGAGTGACACAGGTTTGGTAGGTGGACCACTCTGTATAAGCAGTTGGCTGGATGGGTGCCCTTGCAGTCAACAGCTCAGTGCCAAAGGGGCAAGCAGTGCCAAGTGGCATTCCTCAGTGGCTGGTACTGGGACCAGCGCCGTTTAACATCTTTTTTGGTGACACAAACAGTGGGACTGAGTGCACCCTCAGCAAGTTTGCTGATGACAACAAGATGTAGGGTGCAATCAATGTCCTGGGGGGAACAGATGCCATCCAGAAGGACCTGGACAGTCTTGAGAGGTGGACCTATGTAAACCTCATAAAGGTAAAAGGTGCCATGTTTAAGGTCTTGCATCTGGGTAAGGGTAATCCCAAGCACAAAATAGCCCTGCAGATAGGAAAGGAACTTGGGAGTGTTGGTTGCTAACAAGCTCAACAATACCTAACAATGTGTACTTCCAGCACAGAAAGCCAACTGCATCCTGGGCTGTATCAAAAGAAGTGGAGTCAGCAGTTTGAGGGAGACGATTCTTCATCCTACCCCATTCTAGTGAGACCCTGCCTGGAGTATTGAATCCAGTTCTGAGGGCCCCGATATAAGAAGGACATCTACTTGTTGGAGTGAGTCCAGAGGAAGGCCACAAATATGATCAGAGGGCTGGGACACCTCTCCTGTGAAGTTAGGCTGAGAGAGTTGGGCCTGGGACACCTCTCCTGTGAAGATAGGCTGAGAGAGTTGGGCCTTTTAGCCTAGAGAAGACTCAAGGGAGATATAATATATTATATATTCCAGTAACTAAAGGAGGCCTACAGGATGGATGCAGAGGGACCCCATATTAGAGAGTGTGAGGGTGGTGAGACAGTGGCACAGGTTGCACAAGGAGGTTGTGGATGCCCCCTTCCTGGAAATGTTCAAGCCCAGGTTGGATGATCAGGTCTTTGATCAACCTGGTCTAGTGGGTCCTTGTCAATGGCAGGGGGCTTGGGACTATGTGATCTTTAAGGTCCATTCCAATTCTAACAATTCTATGATTCTATGCTTTAGGTGGCATATTTCAACACTTGCTTTAATGAAGCCAGGGAAATTTACAATTTTATGTAGCACCCTGTTTCTGTATAGTTTTAAGGTTCCTTGAGAATATTTCATAGAATCATAGAACCATAGAACTGTCTATGTTTTCTTATCATGGAGTCCAACCATCAATCTAACATTGACAAAAACGAAAACGACCACTAAACCATACTGCTAAGAACTATGTCTACCTGTCTTTAAATACTGCCAGGGATGGTGATTCAACCACTTCCCTGAGCAGGCAATTCCAATGCTTGACAACCCTTTCAGTGTAAAATTTTTTTCTAATATCCAGTCTAAACCTCCCCTAGTGGAATCTGAGGCCATTTTCTCTTGTGCTATTGTCTGTTACTTTGGACACAAATGAACAGTGGTGAGTGCTAGTGCATATATATGTATGGAAGATAAAAATAAAATATTCTAACCAAATTCAGAAATATCCTACGTGAAAATCCAGTAGATTACTTGTCCAACTTTGCAAAATATTTCATCACTGGATTAACAAAGAGTAAGATTTCTCAACAAGTCAAATTTGTTAAACTGTGAGAACTGAGATAAAATCAGTGGGTAAAATAAGAAATTTGTTATTTAACCTCCATCAGTCATCAGAATTTTTTTTCTCATAGTTACACAGAAAGCAGTTATTTCTAAAAAAGAGACAAGATTGCAGTTAGTCCAGATTTAAAGAGGGAGTACAGTATATCTGAGGCATGGTGCATCACAAGGAAAAACAAAGTTTCCAAGTGTTCAAAACTTATCTCTTCCATGACTTCAAATGTGAGAGCAAACATGTCCAGAATTTTAGGAATCACAATTTTGATCTCTCACCATACACCAGGTCAGATAAGTACAAGAAATGCGAAAGGTACCTTGAAAATCCACTGAATATCTCTCATTGAGGTATTAATGGATTTTTTTCATCCAGTCCAGTGTATGTGAATCAGTTGGTGATTGATGTTTGGTTCTCCACTATCAGATGCAGAACTGAAATTTAGTGAGACAGAGGATAATATGTCTCAGAATAAATCTGCTACCAAACTCAAAATACACACGAAAGATGCTTTTCCTTTTCAGTCATGATGTCCATAGTGACACCTCTGACAGAGCAGCAAGAAAGTTTTCCCTAGAAACATTTCTAGGGAAAATGAGTCTATGAGATTATGTGTCTATGATATTAACACTAATATCATAGACACATGAGGGACTCTAAACAAGAAGTAAATATTTTGTTAATATCTTCCAGGAAGATAATGGAAAAGTTTTATTCAATTGTCATAAAATTCTCAGAATGCCAGTCTGTGCATGGCCAAAGTTAAATACTCCAGATAGCCCTCTAAATTTGCATAATAATTTTGCATTTTTCAGTGTAAAGAGGGCAATCAGCTAAGATTTCAGATTTGGATGCGTCACAATTTGTATGATCAAAGTGAACAATTTTGATCTTCAATGCAACAGAGAAAGACAGAATGTAACAGGATCAAGAGATAAATCAGCTGGATAAAGAATCTCCAGAAAGTAGAATTTTCTAATATCATAGGCAGGGGCCATTCTTGAGTCAGAATAAGGAAAACTAGGCTGAAAGGAAGACAGAATATATGGATGTTATTAAGATGAGAATTTATGCCTGATCTTGACTAATCACATATTTGAAGAAAAAGAAGACTCCTTAAAAGTAAGATAACTTGTAGTAGAAAAAGAATCAAGGAACAGTACCTAAGCCACTGAGGTCTACCTGTCTTTAAATAACAGCAGTGGAAAAACATGAAAAAGTCCTGCAAAATGCAAATACACATATCTGTGCTGACAAAGGGAGATCACCTGTTAGTTCACAATACCACAGAACAGGATGCTTCCGAATGCTCAAAAATCTTCTTTCACACTACCTGAGTCTGAAAGCTGGAGGATGAAGCATGGGCCAGTGTTTTAAAAACAGCGTACATTCATCTACAGAAAAAGACAATGAGTATGGAGAAGACTGTGTACAAGACAACCACCGGGTGAAAGGTGCTAACAGAATTTAATCATGGAAATAGAAACATCTGTCAGCTGGTAGCTTTGTATGTTCTTCTATAATTAACTTAACTCTGAATAGAGAGTAGAAGAAAGATATGAAAGATATGCACAAGAATTTGGGAGGAGATACAGCCAGGACAGCTGACTCCAAGTGACCAAAAAGATAGTCCATACTATACGACACCATGCTCAGCGACATAAAGCTGGGGAAAGAAGGAAGGTTAGACCTTCAGAGTTACAACATTTGTCTTCCCAAATAGCTGTTACACATGATGGAGCGCTGCTTTCCTGGAGATGGCTGAACACCTGCCTGCCAATAGAAAGTAGTGAATTCCTTGTTTTGCTTTGCTTGCTGTATGGCTGTTGCCTTTTCTATTTAACTGTCTTTATCCCAACAGGCAAGTTTTCTCACTTTTACCCTCCCAGTTCTCCCCCCCATCACACTGTGAGGGAATGAGTGACCAGCTGTGTGGTGCTCAGTTGCCAGCTTGGGCTACATCATGACACCTCAATTCATTCTTTGCCCAGGCTGTATTTGTGCTTGGTATTGCCCCAACCAATATGCAGAACCTTGTGCATGACATTGTTGAATTTCATGAGGACTTGCACCATGAAAATGTATCACTTTCATGAACTAGATCATCACAAAAAGGACTTTATTTTCACTAACACTTCTTTTGTTCACTTCAGTAACTCAAGCACATCATGGTCAGTGACCTACTGTAGTACTGTGTGAAAATACACAGTCAAACCAAGAGGCTTCTGGCTCAGTGAGTCATTTACTGTACTGAGAAATCTGAATGCAGCAATTGGAGCAATTCCAGAGCTGGTGGGCAGGTATAATCAACACAGAACCACATCCTGCCACTGCAGCAAATCCCACAATGGTTCTGCAGGCTCATCCTCATCTGACTGCAACTAATTTTCAAAGCCACCTTAAGAATTCTGTGGCTCCCAAAAAGTTGCAGGTTTTCTACCATTATTAAATAAAGTGCACAGAGTGGAGTAGGATCTCAAATTTTCCATCATATAAGTTTTGTGAATTTATTAGCAAGGGAGCAGACAACATGAGAAAAGGAATTAGAATATTTGTAATCCTTTTGGTACTTCTGTCCAACTGATGCTTGCTATATGCCAAGAAACTCAAAGAGCTCAACATCATCATGTTACAGTAGCTCCTGTGCTTTTATGTCAGAGAATAAAGACTTAAATCAAATTCAGAGTGCTAAGTGCTGTGAAAAGTTTTGCGGAAAAAATATTTGTGAAAGGGAAACTGTGCTTAACAACCTGATAGCATTTTATGATGAGATTATGAGCTTGGTGGGTGAAGGGAGAGCAGTGGATGCTGTTTACCTCAACTTTAGGAAGGTTTTAATCACTGTTTTCTATATCCTTAAGTACAAAACTGATGAAGAATGGGTTAGATAAGCACATACTGAGACAGACTGAAAATTATCTTACTGCTGGCCTCAATGGGTTTGATCAGTGGCCTAAAGCATAGGAGGAAGCCATTCACTATTGGTTCACCTCAGGGATGGGTACTTGGGTCAATGCTATTTAAATAATTTTTGAAAACCTAAAAAATGGAAACAGTGGGCCCTCAGCAATTTCAAGATGATACACAAGAAGAAGAAGTGGTTAATACATCAGACGGATATGCTGCCATTTCAAAGGTCCACAACAGGCTGGAATAACAGGTCAACACTGATCTCATGAAGTTCAACACAGGGAAATGCAAAACCCTGCACCTTGAGAGGAAGGACAGACATTCTCAGAGCCTCTGTATGGTGGGGGCTGACTGGCTAGAAAGCAGCTCCATATAGAAGAACCTGGAGTTCCTGGAAGACAAGGTGACCATAAGCCAGCACAGAGTCTTTGCAGCAAAGAAAGGGGGCTGCACTAGGAGGGATGTTGTCTGCAGATTGAGGGAGCTGATCCTTTGCCTTTGCTTAGATCTATTGAGACATACCTAGAGTGCTAGGCCCAGCTATGCCCTCTCCAGTAGAGGAGAGATATGGATATACCAGAGGAACTCCAACACAGGTCCACAGAGTTGATGGACTGTAGCATCTCTTATATGAGGAGTGGCTGACCAAGCTGAGACTGTTTAGCTTGAGAAAAAAAGGCTCAGGGGATCTTATCAATGTCTATAAATACATATCAGGAGGGACTGAAGCTGGAGTTAAACTCTTTCTAGTGGTGCCTGGTGGCAAGGCAAGAAGCAACTACAAATTGAAATACATTAAATTCTATTAGAATAATAGAAAACAATTTTTATTGGAGCAGGTTGATCAAGAGATTGTGGAGTCTCCATCCTTGGGATTACAACAACCACATGAAGCGCTACAAGTTTGGGGAAGAGTGGCAAGAGAGCTGGATGGCAGAAAAGGGCCTGGGGCTGTTGGCCAACTGTCAGCTGAACATGAGCCAGCAGTGTGCCCAGGTGGCCAAGAAGGCTAACAGCATCCTGGCCTGTATCAGGAATATGGTGAGTAGGACTAGGAAAGTGATTTTCCACTGTATTCAGCACTGGTGAGGCCCGACCTTGAGTACTGAGTAGTTTTTGGTCCCTCATTAGAAGAAAGACATTGAGTTGCTAGAGCATGCCCAAATCAGAGCAACAAAACTACTGGGTGGTCTGGAGCACAAGCCTTATGAGGAATGGCTGAGGGAGCTGGGATTGTTCAACCTGGAGAAAAAGAAGCTGAGAGGAGACCTTAATGTTCTCTACAACTACCTGAAAAGAGGTTGTATCGAGGTGGGTGTTAGTGTCTTCTCCCAAGTAAAAGGCAACAGGATAAGAGGAAATGGCCTCAAGTTGCACCAGGGGAGGTTTAGATTCGATATTAGGATAAATTTTTACACTGAAAGGGTTATTAAGCATTGGAAGTGGCTGCCCAGGGAAGCAGTGGAATTGTCATCCCTGGCAGTATTTAAAATACAGGTAGATGTAGTGCTTAATGATACACTTTAATTACGGTTTTTGTCAGTGTTAGGTTAATGGTTGGACTCGACAATCCAAAAGACCCCTTCCAACCTAAACAATTCTGTGATTCTGTAATACTGAAAACCTGACTGCACATGGTCCTAAGTAAACCTACTTTAGCTCATACTGCTTTGAGGATGGGCATTAAATAGATGATCTCTAGAGATGCATGCCATCCTCAAACATTCTGTGATTCTGTGAAATCCTATAAAACTGACAGAATTAATAAGAGGTCAGCAACAGCTTTAGCTTACTTCACAATAGCTTGAGACATACCAGTGTAATCCGCTTTATAATAGCATATTGTTTTATACCAGTAGAAGAAAGCTTATTTTTTCTCTACTCTGCTAACACAGGGGTTTTAGGGCAATAATATCAGCTATGACTTTTGAAGTCACAAGCATTCAGCAAAACTGGCATTTAAATAAAGAATCTTGACAAGAACAAGTCACTATACCTAATCCCCAGCCCCACCCACCCACTGCGAACCTTAATTATGTAGACAGGTTTAACATCTAACATCAATTTCATTCTATATTTGTTCTTTTTCACTATTCCTGCAGTCCAGTTTTTGAAAGTGAACTGAGTTAAGAACACTGGAGAGACATTAAAGTTTAAGTCTGGAGAATACTTTTAAAAGCACAGTCCAGCAGAATAAATACCTAACAGTGTGCTACTTCATAGAAACTAGTAAAGCAAAACAAGCAAAGTACATACAACAAGCCTACACCTTCTGTTGCATTTCCACCATTGTGAAAACAAAATCCATACATGAAACCTTTGCTTTTCACTCTCTTTGTTCTGATATGTGCTACTGAAGCAGAAGCCAATTTCCACATATTAAGAGGCTTTATGAGATATTACTGGTGACAGCAGTCTACCTTGTCTCTGCTCCTAGGGAGGTTAGACTGTGATGGTATGAAATCCTGCTCAGGTTTGAGAATTACACTGCTAATTGCAGTACCAGCATTTTGACAGTCTTGTTTCTCAATGTCATCACTATGCCTATGACTCACAGAAGAAAGAAATGAGGGATGCAGGGAACTGCTTTTTGGCTGGTTCTTTACAAACTGTGGGGAGATACTCATCACCCCCTCTGTTATTTACTGTGTTCTTCTCAGCAGCGTAAATAGAAAAATGACAGCAGAAGTTTCTTGGTGTACCATACCATATACACTGACCCCAGGTTTTACCATTTAAATCAAGAGCACAGGCAACAAATTGGGAAAGAGCTAGTGGAGAGAAAAGAATACAGGTACAATGAATGTCATATCAGTTCTGATTACTTGTTTTAAATGTTGATACTAGAATTTCAGTCCTTTCTGTGGGTTTTTGGCAGATGTGATTTCAGAGGTAGCAAAAAACAGAAGTGAGAGAAGGCGGTAGGACAGAGAGTGGGAACTTTCAGAAAAGAAAATGGAGAGACAGTGCCATCTGAATCTCCCATTATAGGTTTAGAAGACTTTTTGAAGCTATGATAAAGGGTGGAAAAAAAAATCAGTGTTGAACTGATACATATTTACCAGTGGTTATAGTATATGTCTCACAGATAAGTTTCTGACACTAGATGCAAAGGCTACAAGCTACAAGCATCATTTGCATTTCCAGTCCTGGTTATTGGTTTAGAAGACTCATACCAGCTAACTGTTTTGTGGAAGAACAGGTACTCCTGAGAGTAACACGACTGTTCCTTCCCCTCTGTCTGCCAACCAACAAACCATGATAATCAAATCCAAAATTACAAGGATAGTCACTTAATAAGAGCCTGGACTGAAATCATTGAAATCACACATCTAGCAGTTATCTAAATCACACATCTAGAAGTTAATCAGAAGGCAAGAACAAGAAGTCAACTAGTCAGAATAGGTAGCAACACTGGGGACAGGAACTTTTCCAACTAGCGCTGTTGCATCAAAAGTGTTACTACTGGCTGACTTGGCTGTTCTTACCGCTGATTAGTTAACTGCCTGTTGGTGGAATGGAATCAGCCATTTTAACAGTGGCTGATGTAGGTTGCATCAGAACAGCCATCAACTGATTTGAGCATGAGAAGCAACTCTGGTAGGTTGTGAACAACATGTATAGGTGTGAAAATATTTTGCTTCATGTAACAGCTGTGACACATCCCAATCCCACTGGACCTCCTGCATAAACAAAAGTTCTGACAATGGATATTCATTATTTCTGGTGATAATGAATCTACCAGAAGACACCTGGAAACATAGCTATAAAGAATGAGGGAGACCTTTACTAATAAATCTAGAGTGGGCTGGTGAGGGTGGAGACTCAAAAGCCTTTTCAGGCATTGATAAGTGGAAGCAGGTGAGCAAGCACACCTGTAGGATAACAGGGCAATATAACAAACACCAAAAAATTCACTGATTAGTTCTCCAGCTGCATGAATGTGTGCTGTCTAACCTCTGTAGTCTTTCACTCACAATGCAAAAGAAATCACAAACAAGAATGGAGGGCACCAGCAACCATAAAATCAAACAGTAAACATGGAGAAGATATTCTTAATTTCAAAAAATCCTCCATTTTTATTTGCTATCTAATTCCTGAGGCTCTAAAATTTCATTATTCTTCATTCTTCTTTTTTTTTTTTTAATTTTATTTTTCTTTTCCTTTCCTTAATCTTGGATCTAGAGACTCATTTTATGTAAAATGGAAAGCTGAACTACTACAATAATGAGTTGCGGGAACTTGCGCTTCAATGCACATTCTGACAAAACTAAAGTTCAATAAGGAAAGACTTAATAAAACCATGCAGTGGTTGCACTATGTTTTTCCACTCCAGATCTCATGAATTAAGTGTGGAAGTCACAAAACAGAACTTATCACTCAATGAATCAGTTAAATCTGTTCTATCAATTTAAGAACAGCAAGATATATGACCTGTGATCAACTTGCCATAATAAACCAAAAGAACACAATATACATTTCAGCTCTTCCATGTAGAAAAAAAAGTCCTAACATTTGTAAACATAAGAATAAAATAATTTCTTTCTTAACTTTTTTTTGTAACATAAACACAAACAGTAATATAAGACATATTCAGGTCAAGTTGTTTTAATATGGAAAGTATAAATAATGTACCTTAAGATTTAGAGGGTCCAAGTCCTGGAGATGATCACTGCACCTTTGGAAATAAAATTCACCTGTTAAAAATTTTGCAACTAATTTAGTTTAGGATAAAAATTCCTGTTTTCTGAAATCTTTTACTTATCACAGTTTCCAAGCTTCCTTAGTAACAAGCAACATGGTCTTTTCTGATTTAGTTACCTTCAAGATATGAGTGCAATTTGCTCAGTCCCTCAGTTCCTCTTTTGAGGTTTCCAAGAAGAAGGTCCACTGTAATACACAGTCCTGTCCACTCCAGCCTCCAAACCTCAATTTCAGCTCATTTTGTATCATGAACCCGAGCAAGAAATCTTTCTAAAGCAACTATTTTATGAAGCAGGAATCAACAATATTTTGTCCTATCTCTGCAGCACTGATTACTGCAGCAGCAGTTAACAAAAAAGCTGTTAAAAAATAAATACCAGTCTTACAGATGACAGAAAATAACATACCTAGCACCAACCTCTTAGTCAGCTTTTTTTGAATGGAGAGAAATATAACAACTGGACTTCTAGTTTACCAATACTGGTGTCAGCATATTGGACAAAGCATTATAGACAGAACACCAAGAAGAGTTTATTTTGGACAGCAACACTTTGATAACTCTTTCCCCATTCTAACTTCTGTTATTTGCATGTATTGTGTGAATGAAATTATACCTTCTCATATTCTGTTGTGGAAGAATCTCTGGAGCAGATCTTTTGTGCCTCTATATCTAGAATGATTTCAGAAAAGTGATAGCAATTTATAGTATTTGAGGATCTTGCACCTTGAATTCAAGACATCAATGCCCTCTTGACAAACAGACAATTCTGACATATTTTTGGGGGGGATTAGGAAGATTCTTACTCATTTGGTAACCTGCCCTTGCTATCTCTTGTTCACCTTTACATATCTATTTATAAATATATGTCTGTATTTATAAATATACATAAACAGGTGTAAATATATGTCTATAAAATTGATATATTTTTCTTTAAATATTGCCTGAAAATATTTGTTTTTTCCCCAGCCCTTTGAAAATGTCTTAATTCATAATAGCTTGGTCTTGCTATATCTAGTATTCTGGAAGTATGAAATGACCTGTGACCATTAAAATATTACAAGGTTATAGTCCAAGTACTGTACCACTATTCTAAAACAAAGCTTGCCTCATTAAAATATAAATAGTACAACCATCTTATTCATCTTAATTTTACAGGTTTAACTGCTTTATAGCAAAATACACAGGTTATAAGGATTATCCAAGATATTTCTTTTAGGTTCATGTCATTAAATGATCTCTGTAAGAACCATCACAATGGTGTAAGATTCAAAGTAACCTTGTCTCAATAGCTGTTGCTTTATTGGCTGGCACAAATAAAAGTGTAGTATCCCACCTACAAAAACTTGACTTGCAACTTCCTTGTGAGGGCACAAAAGGCAATCTGAAAAGCATGCATACTGAATTTGACCAGATTAGTACCATATGTGATACAAGACTAAGCTTCTGTAAAATTCTATATCTTATCTTATTTCATAACTGAATCTGAAATCTTCAGTTTATTAGATAGCCCCCTGAAACTCACAGAGCTGATCTCAAAGAGAATGTGTTTTTTAGGTATCTGACTCAACAATAAAGGATATATTTTTTGTTTCCAGAAAATGCATATTAGAGATGTTGTCTTGTTGGTTTTTTTTCATAAAGTGAAATGACATTTTTCTCCTTGAACATATTCTTGTATGTACCTTTGTTTCACTGTAAACTTTTGACAAACATTTTCAGTGGCAGTATCCTGCACAGAAAGTAAATTCAGACAAGTATTGTTGAGAAAAATATTTCAAAATTTTAGAGGTGATATTTAGCAAAAAATAAACCAAAAAACATTAGATTTGCATTAATCACCTTAAAAGTATATCTGAAACAAATGTCTTAATGTCAGGAAAGTAGGTCTTTCTTCTAAGTGGAATGATTTGAGAAAACATACTAAGAGTTCTGACAGTAAAGAAAATACCCTCCTTAAAGTAAGGACAACTGTTAAGAGTCACAAAGCATTTGTAGAATATAATTTTTCAGCTCTAACTCATAGTTAATAATATAAATATATTTCTAACTACTACCTCATAAACAGTGAACTCTGTGTGTTATCAAAATTCTTCCAGTACTGCTGTACATGTTACACGCTCGTTATTTTAAGTCAGTGTTCCCAAACAGATCTTTATCAACTATTTTGCTGATGATTTTTCAAAAAAACATGCAACTCTTAAATCAGTACATTATCTACAAAATGCTTTCTACGTATTCAGAATTAACACCATAATGATGTTTTACATGTCAGCTAAAATGAATAAAGATGTCAGCTGATGTAGCACCTAATGCTAAAAAAATGCTAGTTGTGTTTGTATCCAGCTGAAGTCAGTGGAGATAAAGACTGCCAGGGACCTCATACCTCCTGGTCCTTAAACTCTCATTACCTTGTTTTTGCTAATAATGGATTTCTGTTTGACATAACCACATTGAAGTCAGGGCTATTGGTTCCAATAATCACTGAGGTGAATTGCTGATACGCTTTGGTGATGACTACATTACATTTAACTAAGGCATATCACTTATCAAAATTTGCATATATTCTGAAATATTTATTTAAAAAAAAAAACAAAACACTTTTATATACTTAGAAAAAGAGGCGGACTTAGAGGCGGAGCAATGGATGTCATCTACCTAGACATAAACAAAGCATTTGACACTGTCCCAAACAACATCCTAGTCTCCAAATTGGAAAATCATTGATTCAATAGATGGACCACGGAATGGCCACACTGAAAGTGTTGTGGTCAGTGACTCAATGTCCAAGTGGCAGACAGTGATGAGTGGTGTCCCACAAGGGTCAGTCCTGGGACCAATACTATTTATCATCTTTGCTGGAGACATGGACAATGAGATAGAATGCACCCTCAGCTAGTTTGCCAATGCCAACAAGCTTGGTGGTGCAGCTGACATCCTAGAGGGATGGGGTGCCATCCAGAAGGACCTGGACAGGCTTGACAGGTGGGCTAGTGCAAATTGCATGAAGTTCAACCAAGCCAAATGCAAGGTCCTGCACCTTGGACATGGCAATCCCAGGCACAAATACAGGTTGGCCAGAGAATAGCTGGAGAGCAGCCCTGAGGAGTGCTCATGGATGAGAAGCTCAACGTGAGCTGGCAATGCGCATTGGCAGCCCAGAAGGCCAACCGAATCCTGGGCTGCGTCAAAAGAAGCATGACCAGGAGGTTGCAGCAAGTGATTCTCCCCCTCTACTCTGTGCTCATGAGATGTCACTTGGAATACTGTGTCCAGCTGGGAGTCCTCAATATAGAAAGGACATGGACCTATTGGAACGGGTCCAGCGGAGGGCCACAAAGATGATTAGAGGGCTGGAGCACCTCTGCTATGAAGACA
>VZRU01016622.1:0-14596 GCA_013398155.1 Pedionomus torquatus | reverse complement strand
GCTTGAAAAATTTTTTTTTTTTTTTTTTTTTTTTTTTTTTTTTTTAAGCAGAGATGTAGTCTGAATTGTGTATAAACTAAAATTTTGCTAGGCTAGAATTGCATCTGTGTCAATCAACAGACTGATGGGGGGCTGGCAGTTGTTAATGTGGGTTACTCGTATCTCAACAATTTAACTTCTGCTCCTTTTTGGACCAACTCAGTGCAGTTGGATTTATCCGTATATAGCTGGTGAAGAAACATGAATAACAGTCCTAATAGCACTCATTGTACCTCAGAGGATATAAATAAGAGTACATCTGCTGAATACAGTGTTGACTAGCTGAAAATGTATCTAAGATTTTTTAAGGCGGGCTATACCGAGTCCTGAAACAAAAGGAATAAATATTTCTTGTCCTGACACCTTCCAGTTTCACATAAATGCATACTTATTCCCTGGTTTTTAAATATTTCTTATATCTACATGTACTCAATTAATTAATGAGAAGATTTTGCTGTGAGGAAAAAGATAATATGAAGTTATATGATGTTAGGAAAGACTGCAATAGGCATACTGGGCTAAAATCAGGCATCAGGTTATGAAATGGAGTTACCTTTATTTTACTTACTGTTCTCATTCAATACTTAATGTTATAATATCTTTGCAGGAAACAAGCAATTTTACAGTTGGTATAATTTATTGAGCGTGGAATGAAGAACTGAGAATTGCTGCCTATCAGTCTCAACTTTCTTTGTTCTCACATAACTTTGACCAAAATACATCTTTCCTTTCCTGTATATTAACAACACAAGCTGCCTAACTGAGCTTATAGAGAGCCTCTTCTGTGACACAGCATTCTGTGCTGGTGCCCATGGGGAGAAGAAATTCCCAGATGTTCTCATAATGAGGAAGATTTGGGGCAGCGTCCTTTAAAAATGAATGAGGTAGGGAAAGGAGAGTTTTTTGTAAATACACGTTTAGTCTGGTTCTTTGAACAGATCAAACGGGGCTCTTAAGATGCAGCCATGCCATTCATTTGAATCTCACATACCTTAAATCTAGGCTGATGTACCTTCCCCACCCAACTCCAAACTAAGTATACCACATCAATATAATAAAAACTCTATGCCTGTGGTATCAACATATCAACAACAAGCCTAACTAATCAGATTAAATCCGTCTAGCTTCTGTCAGTGTATAGCTGGAGCTGAATAACAGTTTAGCATAAACAGTTGATTTAGGACAACGACAAAACATGAAATATAATGTTCAAACTTGTCTGCAGTTACATACTAACTTTAGAAGATTTGAAATAAAAGGCTGAATATGCAAAAGCATTTAATCTTCCCCGTGTCCTTTTATTTGGATGTGAACAATGAACTGTTTGCTTACTAGAAATGAGTTCTCAACAGAAATCAAATCAAAGGTGAGATTGACCACAAATGGCATCAGAACTACAGCTATATCTGGAAGCAGCCCAGATAAGTACCTTTTGTTTTAATGAAGAGAGCAAAGAATGGACAAAACTATAAGAACATAAAGAAGGAAGATAGCCAAAAAAGATGAATAAGATAAAATCAGTCTCAAAGCAGAAACAACCACATTGCAAACAACTCAAGACTGCAATTTTAAACAAATTAGCTACCAGAGAACAATGTGGATGCTAATACACCAAAAGCAATAGTCAATCAAGGTTCATTGCTACGTGCAGTGAAAAAAAGCATTGTGAATAGCTTCTCAAACATTCACAAGAGAAGCTGCATCAGTGAAGGATAGTTTCTATAATTAACTGGCATTATTAGAAAACAATAATAATTAATTAAAAGATATCCTCCTAATTAGAATTGCTGAGCAGGGCTACACTTAATTATTGTTGACCATTCTCTCCCTGGACTGTTCCTCTCCCTCTTTAAGGGTCATATTGCTTTATGCATAATTAGACTATTCAGTAAGTAACTCCATATAATGGGGTTTCCAGGCATATATATTTTTCAGGAGGTAAAGATCAGAAGCAACCAAGTATAATTAAGTTTCATTGCCTCTTTAGAGGAAGATAAATTTATTCTCCCACCACAATACATCATTCCACCTTACATGTGCTATCCTTCCTACTATGAAGCCAAACAATAGAACGTTAGCATATCCATTTTTATGCCCCAAACTCAAGATCACATGGTTGACCTAATACTGGCATTGTAGAAGACAATCTCTTATGTAAATATATATATTTAGGGGAAATTTGATAAACTTCTAACATCATTACAATTTTGTCAGAATGTTCTGGAAAAAAAAAACTTCAGATGCATTCCTATGGCACATTCTTATTCCCGTTGTGTGCAGTCATTAAAAAATATTAAAAATATCAGAGATAAGTGAAATACAATCCAATTTTTTTTTTTTTAAATCTGGAAGGACCCCATTCCCTTTTTTGTGAGGTCTGTGGTTACTGCAGGCCCCTCATTAAAGTAAAGAAGACAGAAACGCCCTATAGAAGAGTATGTCTGAGTACTGCTGGGATGGGCAAAACAACCTTGTTGTGGGGCCACTACTAGACACCTGCACCCCACTGTGGGCCATTACAGTGGAGGACAGAAAGGTGGGATTCTATGTGAGGTGTCCCTGTCTGACCTTGCAGGGCACTTCCTCATGGCATGTGGGCTACAGAGGTGGCAGAGGTGCAGCTGCCCAACTGCTCTGCTGCAGCATGGGTGAGCCTGTGGCTGGGTTCCTCGTGGCTAGGAAGGAGGTCTGCAAAAGTCAGAGTCTGTGAAGGGAGGCAGTGTGCATACAACTGTGTGTGCATGCAACCATACAACCTCATATGTGCACAGGGGAATTGTATCATCTTGGAATCCGCTACAGAATGATGTCTGGAAATTTGTAGGTGTTTACTGATATTTTGTAAAGTGTTTGGTATTGTGGGCTATATACATTTGTTATTGTTATTGGTCCCAAATGTTTAATTCACTGATTACCAGTTAATTATATGCTGTTAACAATAAACAGCTTTGATAATGATTTGGTTTAAGCCACTTCAGCAAAGCATTGTTTTTTTTTTCTCAGATTCTGTCATGTGGGTTTTTGAACAGATTAGAATAACTCAGCTTGAAACAAAAAGACCACAGAGTACCTGTACGTATTATCTTGATACAACAAATGAACATATAGTTTGTTACTCAACCAGACACACTTGCTCTGTGATTCCAGAGAAAGCCACTTTGCCCTTTGGACATCGAGCATAATTGTACTCCCCTGATTCAGATGGTTAAAGGTCCATTCTGCAATCCATCAGTGACTTAATTTTGCTCAGAGTTTATGCTGATAAAAGCCCTTAAAAGAATAATACAACTAAGTAGGCTTGTCTCCATTCTTTTTAGATCCTGTATACCATGTCTGTAGCTGGTGTCTGTGCATAACAACTAAATACAATTTTCCTCATACTAGTACGTAGAATGAAGCATGCTTGAAGATAATTATAATTATTAATAGAAAAATAACTAATTTTGTTACCTTAAACAAAATATTGTGGGTTATTAGAGCTTTCTGTCTCCTTTCTGTTCCTTTTTAAACAATATTATATATTGTATTCATTTAAAAGACATCTCTCTGAAACTAGCAGCTTAAACCACCAATTCTGATTAGCAAGAAAGAACCTTAGAGCTGCTATACACTGCATCTGTTATGCTTTTTAAAGGGTTGATACTGACTACCGTTTACCTATGCTATTAATATTTACCTAGAAACACTAAGGTAAAAATCAGGAATAACTGCAACCTTATAACAACAGCAATAGGAATCTGAAATAAAATCACTCAGGAGACCAGTCCAGTTAAAAGGCAGTTTTTTAAAGGTATCATACAAGAAAGTTTGATATCATTTATATGACAGGACAGAGTTCTCTGGAAAACTGATGAAAGCAAGGGAATTTTAAAAACCCATTTAAGTAGAAAAAAAAAAAAAAAAGAAAAGAAAAAGAAATGTTGGAGAATAATGCTAAGTAGCATAATGATGCATATAAATGAAGTTAAATGGAAAAATAAAAGTGCACAATATGCCAATTTTCTTTCCTCAGATGTTACAAAAGAAGTTGACATTGCTTAATAAAGCGAAGAGACTACACTTTGAGGTTTTTGTTGGTGGGTTGTTCGTTGTTTATTTTTAATGCAAAAATTTTTTTTTTTACATTGGAGTTGAATTACACAGGGGTGTGGGGTTTTTTTTGGCCAACGAGCTGTAGTTCTTTGTGAAGAGAAAATAATTCCAGATTTTTAAAAACAAAATAAGTTTAAAAACTGTTTTCCTAAAAAATAAAGGGGGAAAAAGACAATGAATTATTTCATTTCTTATTTACTTATATTGCTTAACTTTTAAATGCAAATGGAAGGAGATGCTAATCTGAGAATTCAGAGTCTACTACCTTTATTAGAGGTATTGAAGAGCCACTTAGTCATGTATTGTGATTACATAGAACAGACATATATTAAAAACAAATCACAGTTAAATTATTGCCATCTATGGTAGAGGATTCGTATCAGATCTGTAATTAATTTATTTTAATAGGATTAGCCTATATAAATTATTGCAACATCAGGATTTGTGTAGAGTAGTAAATGAGTCAACACTAGGTGGTTCATGGGCTTAACTAGATGTATGTGTACTCCAACAGCGCTGAAAGTACAATTTGCTATACAGGAAGTAAATCATATTGTGTGTGATCATATTACAAAGTGACATTCAGTTTGTTGGCCATCATGGATCATGCTGAAGAAAATAAAATTAAGTTAGAGCAATTAATTCCTATTTAAAGGGAAAAAGAAATTCATAATTGGAGAACGCTGCTTAATACATATATTAGTTTCAAATATTCAACACAGAAATGAAATAGTGAGATTACTTTACAGATCATCACTATTTCTCTTAATAATAATTTGTCCAGCACATGAAAAAACCTGAAGGTGACTATTCAGAGGAGTATCTTCTCTGAAAAGAACCAGGCCAGTAACTTACCCCAACACCCTCAAAGTGTAACAGATAAACAGCGGTCAAGTAGCTAATAACAGATAGCAAAGAATGTGGGAACATAAGGTGGTTAGAATAGTGCAGGTAATAGCATGACATGAATTCAGTTAGGGGGACAAATGCATTAAGCATGAGGACAAACTTGGATACTATAGTAACAGAGGTCTGACAGCTATGTAAGATAAGGAAACAATATAGAAACATTGGCTGGAAGAAATAAAAACAGCAATAAGATACAATCTAGTATGGTAAAAAAATATAAAAGCCCGAGATGATCGTGCCAAACACACTTCAAGGACATTGCCTATCTCAGTATATCATTATCTATCTCAGAATATATTACATATCTCAGTACCACCTTTCACCTCTATATAAATTTCCAAAACTTGCTCTTGCCTACCTACCATTCATACTCATTAGTTGTGCTAAAGGGACACAAACCCTAAGACAACATTGTGATAAGCATGGAGTAAGTGAAATATGACATTTGGAACAGACACAGATGACTGCAAGGGAACCAGAGAAAATGAGGTAAAGGGCATTCAGTCCATGGCCAGCAACACAGCTCAGGAACAAGTGTCAAGTCTGCAGTTTCTCCCTTAAAAACACTATAGCCTCACTTTGCCTGTTTAGTTTACTTGTGCAAGAAATATAAGCTGTATATGGAAGAGGTTATTTCATGCAGATGTTAGTCTTATTCCATAAATTCCACACTCATCTTTCCTGAAAAAGTGAAAATCTTTCCCCACTCTCCAGGTAGAAGCATATTCAGTACTATTGACTGCTTTACCCCACCTTGTTAATGAGCTTCCCTTCAAAAGACAGCATCTTTGTTTTCCACCAGAAAAAAAATAAATCTCTGTAGACTGACAAAAATACAGAAGACACCCACAAATTACCCAGATCAATCCAGATTAAGAAACCTGTTGAATATTAGCATGGCACACACATGTAAATTAAGTCATATTTGACTTTTAAAAAACCTCTTATAGAAATCTTTTAAAAAGAAAAGAAAGAGGAAAAGGCAATATCCAAGAAATTACCTGGATTCTGAACCCTTTCTCAGACTATGTTGTTCATATTTGCTTTTTTAATCCTATTAAACTGTAAAGTGATATTTATAGTTAAATGCAGGTTTTAAGAAGAACATCAGAATACCTCAGGTAACTAATTTCTGGTTGCTTGAAGTGTCAGGAGGATTCAGTTATGCATATTTTCTTATTTGTTTTAAATAATCTAATATTTTGGGGAAAAAAAATCTACTACCCTCATTACTACAAATGAGAAGTTTTTTTAACTTGGGTTAACTTTTTATTAACTTGGATACCTGAATATGGGGAATGGAGTGATGACTGCATTAACAATTCTCCATTGGTTAGAAAAGATGGATTACGGTTATAAATCTTGGCTTGGATTATATCTGCATAATAAAGTGTAAGGTAGCCTACAGCATTCTGAACTTTTGAAATGGGGATATTTTCATGAGGAAAGAAAAAATCATAAAAAGTCCAAGCTCATAAACTAATGGCATTTACAAGCCAGTGGCATTTACACACCAGTGGCACATACAAACCACAAATATTAAAGCATTTGGAAACCTAGAGGTTCAGAAAAACACTTACATAGATATCAAAAATACACCTGAAGTATCTGCCTTTATTTCAGTAGAGGGCAGGCATCTAATTGGTTTTGAAAACAAATATCCTCTTTCTCCTCCCTGTCTCCTGCTGGGACTCATCTTTCTCAAACACAGCCTTTTGAAATGTGGTCAAACTAGAACTTCCATTAATGTTGGAGGAAGAGGCTGGCAGAAGACTTGCAGACCAATTTACCTTTATTCATGGGGAGCCGTGTTTTGATTCTGCAGATAAATTCTCATATTCCTCATTTAACAAGCTTGCTCACAAAAAGTTAATCGTTAACATTTGTAGTAAGAGCAAGAGGGGAATGGTGATAAATAAATCTATTTCATAAATTTGTCTCAATACATAAAGCAAATAAATTTCATTGCTTATGCATATAATAGGAACTGGCTTTGTATATTACAAGCATGGATGTCATGTATTGAACTCTAAACTCTGCTTAAAGGACTGTGTTGTGCTTTGTGATCAGCACAGTAAATGATATAAATCAGTGGATTTCCTATACTTCCTATCACACACAGCAGAGGGCTTAAGTTACTCTGCTCCTTGAAAGGGAACATAACGCTTTTCATTAAGTCTGGCTTGTGACAAGAAAAGGTTCTTTGCCTACATTTTGACCTAGCACAGAAAGAAAGTATGTGCCATCATGCCTAGAATTATGCTGAGGGAGGGTCTCTAATTCTGCTTGCCAAGCTTTACCGTAAAGGGCTATTTTGCAGGAAGATAGGTGATAGGTAGATAGATAGATAGATAGATAGATAGATAGATAGATAGATAGATAGATAGATAGATAGATAGATAGATAGATAGATAGATAGATAGACAGACAGACAGATAGACAGACAGAACTGGCTTATGATACTGCTGCAATTATGGATGATTGGTCTGTCTTCATGCTCTGCATATCTCTGCATTAACTGCCATTGAGACTGAAGCTGGAGGGACAACCTTAAGCATCTGCCCAGTATGGCAGACATGGATTACAAAATGTCAAGGATTTAAGTACAAGGAAGTTAATAGTTCTCAACAAAATAAAGGCAGGCTGTTATTGCAATTCATGGAAAGCCAGCTCTATTTCCATTACTATTAATACAGTTGACTGATGCTTCCCTGGAACTGATAACTATTCACTAGAAGCAGCTACAGAAAAGACATGTACCAAAGTCTAAATTACTCTAAATTACTCTTTGTTTTGTTGATTTTCAGTTCAACAGTAAAGGAGAGAGTAAAGGATGTTTTTCCTTGGTTAATCAATGTCCTAATCAAGGATTCTTTAGCAACTGTGTGGGATTTTTTCTTTGGTTGGGTGATCGGTTGTGGGTTTGGTTGGGTGTTTTTAGTTTGTTTTGGAGAGAATACCTTTTGAAAAGTAGAGCTGAAAAATTTTGTTATTTTTCAGAACCTGTTCAGTGAGGTAACTACAGACAGATATTTCAGTCTACAATATATAAAGTGCTTTCTTGGGGAGCATTCTTTTATAGAATCATAGAATGGCTTGGGTTAGAAGGGACATTTGAAGATCATCCCCTGCCATGGGCATGAGTATCTTGTACTAGATTAGTTTGCTCAATGCCTCATCCAACCTGACCTTGAACACTTCCAATGATGAGGCACCCACAATTTCTCTGGTAAAAGAAATTCTTCTTTATATCTAATCTAACTAAATTTTTTTCTCTTTAAAACCATTGACCCTTCTCCTGTCACTTTTTAACAAGAAAAGTCTTTCTCAGTCTATTTTATAGGTTTCCCTTATATATCAAAAGCCCATAATAATTTCTTCTTGGACTCCTGGACTCCCTTTTCTCCAGGCTGCATAATGCCAACTTTCTCAGTCTTTCTTCACAGACAAGGTGTTACATCCCTCTGACCATTGTTGTGGCCACCTCTGGATCTGCTCTAACAGGTCAATGTCTTTCTTTTATTGGGCCCCCAGAACCGGATGCAGATGGGGTCTTATAAGACCAGAATACAGGGTGAGAATCCACACCCTTACCTGCTGGCCACACTTATTTTTGTGCAGCCCAGTATATGATTGGCTTTCTCTGCTGCAAACACACATTGCTGGCTACCTAGTAGCTTCAGGAGGGCCAAATAATTCCACTATTTAAAAAACACACTTTAAAAATTTTTCCCATTTAATTTATCTCACTGGTACTCTTTAACAGTAGCCAATATCAACAGTAACTGACCATACCAGGTTCAGATAGACATATAACTTGGAGCTACTACCTAAGGATATGGAAAACCACATATTTTTACACTTAATTTCAGACAATGAAGAAAAGAGTAATAGAATATTAGCCAGAATTGCAGGAAGCTGTTTCTAGGCACACGTTAAAAGCAATGAATAAGACAGGTTTAATACTGTTTGCTGCTTACAATCCAAAGAGAGAAAAGGAATTGGCAAAACTATGAGGAAAGCTGCGTGATTTCTTAGTTTGTTTTAAAGTAGGAAGTTAGTCATAACTGGAGACACTTTTCCTCCACTACATCAAATATTTTCTGACTACTGATTCCAATTAATGACTGTCAATGATTCATTACTGTATTTTGTTAACAAAGTAGTAGTCATCAATCTCCTTCTCCTTGGCTCAGAGGCTAATTTAGTTGTAAGATACATATCTGCCAGTGGCAGAGAAATTTTCTTCCCATTAGTTACACTTCCAAAAGAAAACAGAACGTTTTAAAATGTTGATGAAAGTAAGATTATAAAATACTGAAACTATCAGTAGTCAAACTACTAAAGGATGAAATACTTAATTTTAACCAATACTGAAGGCTTGGATGCTTATCTTCAGTTCACTTATCCTCATCTAAACTTTATGCATCTGTGAATTTCCTGAAATTTCAAGGAATGAAAATTCATAAGGCATCTGTTTTGTTTCTGATTTAAGTCACATTACAAGGAGTATGCATTTGGTGGCTCCTGAACCAACACCAGTAAATAACTGCAGAAATCTGGGGCCTTCGTGCACGGTACACATGATATGACGCTGTAAGGCTGTACGTTAGCTTAATTCAAGCTTGATTCAAACTCAATTCAAATGAATGAAAAGACAATTGCCATTAACTGTTTATTCATACCGACACTTCTTTGTTTAAGTTTGTTTTCCTTATTTGTATTTAATTTTCAATGGCTTCCAACCTCAAGGAAACATCCCATTGCATTCAAGAAAGATGCTTAAATCCAAAGTCAGAATCACAAAAATCACAATAATATAGAAAAAAATAAATCACAAAGTTTCCTCTGACAGAAATTTAAATAGAGTACAGTACACACAAATAAAGTTAGGGCTTTGCAGGCCTGGGTTCATTAACTAGTCAGAAAAAAAAACCACCCTAAGTTTTCAATCAACATTCATTCCAAATGCTAGATGAGATCCTTTATTCTGTGCTACTCAATACAGAAGAAAACAAAAAAATCTTTTCTTGAACTAATTGGAAAAATGTTTCCTAGATTAGCAAATTGTAGGGATCTCTAGACAGAAATGAAGAGGAAATAGGAGGTATAAGGTGAATGTTACAAGACAGGTGTTACAAGAATGTTACAAGAATGTTACAAACCAGGAAATGTAAATGGAAACAGAATTAACATAAATGGAATTTATACTATTTTTTCCTCCACAAAACTGTCGTTTTCCAGCTGACACCACTATATATGGGTATAGTGACTTCCTTTTTGCACATAACTTCATTCAAAACACTTTTAACTACTGTACGGTAATTCACATGCTGCTATCCAGCTGGGCTGCAAAGAGGTTGCAGAACTTTATCTGTATGTAAATTACTGAAGACACTTTGATTTCTTGACAAGAAGTGAAGATGGAAGACTAGAATTCAAGTATGCAGCTTGCTAGGATAGATTGAGAGAATTCCAGTGCTGTAGATATTTTGCTTGAGCTAGTTCTTCAGACCGGTAGTCAGCCTGATGAACAGTTAATCACAGATATTTACTGATATTCAACTGCGAACTTCCATGATTAACTTCTCAATGATCTGAGAAAGGCTTTTGCAGATCAATTCTTGAAATAAACTGACTAACCATAGATTCTGTTATTTGCTCCAAGTTCTATTACAGCTGAGTCCCAAAAAAGACTGTCACAAACTTCCAATTTATGCTGGAGAAGTAGAAAACAGAATGTGTCCCCTGTTTCATTGTACATAGCTACATAGTGAAGAATGGCAGAAATGCATTTTGGGAAAGAGGTTACTTGAAGATGGTTCCATGCAAAGTGTATGTGCACTCATAGAGATTTCATTCACACTAACATTGAGTGAGAAAATCCACCATTCACTTTTTCATTAAACTGCATAGAAGAATGTCTACACAGTATGTACCAGTAACAAGGAATCTATGTAGCCTTTGAAATTAAGGTGGGCAGAAAGGGATAAAAAGGAACATGGTGATTACTATGAGAATAGTGAGCAAAGCCCATGGAAATTAGAACACAGTTTATAGCCTTTAGTTAGGCACTCAGTTACTTTCAGTACTTGGGAAAAGATACTGATTCTTTGACAAACTAGGGAATTACTGATAACAGTAGCAAGATCTAACATGCCAACCACTCTAAAGTCTTGTCAGTGAAAGTTCTCCTTTTTAAATCTACTCGGGATGTGTGTTCTGCTAGACAATTAGACTCATGGTAGGAAGTTTTATACCTGGCATCAGAATACACTGTGAGATTCAAGAAATGATGTCTGTAAAATGATACTGTTGGAGCTATAGGTATACATTTCCAAGCACGCCTCCTCTTAAACCGTCTTGTAGATGCCAGAATCCTACCTGGTGCAGATCATAATTAATCCATTAATTTGTAGTTACTAAACATTATCATGTATTGGAACTGCATCTATTTATAGTTAAAGTTATGGAGCTCACTGTCTTTCCTTTTTAAAACTGAATTTAAGTCTCCAGGTAGACAGTGATAATGAAATGAAATGTTGCAGGAACTTAGAATCAATTCTTATATAGTGAACAGTGCACAGAAAAGTGGTGAATTCCTTTCTAGCAAACTGACTAGAAAAAACTGCATGCATATGAAAACAGCGAAGGGAGCCATCTGAACTACCACCTCCAAGACAATTAATTACTAATGAATGAATTAGGGAGACAAAACCAAGTGACTGTATATATCAATGCATAGTCATTGTTGTCAGTCAACCACATGTGGTACAAGATAGCAGCTTGTCATAAACTATCATAAATAAACAGGAACAGAGACTAGGAAGAAGTGAAATACAGGTGAAGAAGAAACACTCACACATGAAGAAATCAGTGAGAGAAAATGATGGATAAGCAACGTCTTTGGAGAAAAGTATCAAGCAAGACTAAGGTAAGTGGAATATACAAGCATCTCAGGGTTGGTGAAGGCTGAGATTTGAAAGGACAATGAAAACAGATAAACAGAACAAGTGGGAGGAAAAAAAAAAAAAAACACAAAAAAAGCGCTTCCTGATTATTATAAAGTGAAAACCAATTGCAGAAGCTTAANTTTTTTTTGATACCCAGCTTTATATATCCATTTCCATGATTATTCCAACCATAAGGCAAATGGAGTCATAATTAGGAAGCTTTGAGTGTGTGCAAAATTACTCAAGATAATTGTCCAGATAGCAGCACAAGCTATACAGGAACACAGGTATCAAATAGCAGTCTGTGGACCTTTTGCAAAACACAACAACAAGAATTATATTTGCCCACAAAGATTCACCCTACAACATTCTCTCCTAAAATAGACTCAGGCCATCGCCAAACTACTATTGTTCTGAAAACTGGGGAAAAAAAAAGAAAAACAAGAAAAAAAAAAGCTAGCATACATCACCTTTCTGGGCTTCTTAAGCTGCGGGGAGAATTTATAGCGTATTACTTTCTAGAACTATATTAAAATAAGTTCCAATAAACTACAAGGACAGTCTGAAAAATAAATAACTTCATCTACCTGCTTTAAGCACTTGAAACAGATTAAGTAAAATAGAGCACTGCATCCATATATATCAGTACCTGACTGTGGGCAGACAATCTATTACCTGGTGAAATCCTCCTATAACTCTCTTGAGGCTGCTGTCCCTGCCACTACTTTCACATCTCATAATGCTATGAGTGTAAAAATGATTATTGACATTACCTGTATAATTTCTGTTCTATGCTTTCATGACCTTCTGTATGATGTCTGAATACTTAGGTAATTCTTCAGAAAATTGCTGCCATTCAGGTACAGTAAATAACATACCTTCCCCACTTAAATGCTAACAAAGTGAAGAACTAAGAAATAGTACCAATTAAATACATTTTAAAACAAACAAACAAACAACAACAAAAAAAACCCACACGCCAAAACAATCAATCAAAAAAACAAAAACAAAAACAAAAGCAAAAAAGAATGAAGCCAGTAAGAGAAGATTAACATGTAGAAAATGTTGCTGCTCACAAGTGAAATTAGGTCACAAGCTCTGTATTTATTGGAAGTACTTAGAAATACAAGATGCTAAAACCAGAGAATATGCAGCAGCAATGTGATCCAATGTACACAGAGTGATTTCAGAATGCCTAAAAAGCAATATGGCTTCAACATAAAATTGTGAATAATCCATCTTTTTCAGCACAATGAACAGAAAATGAATGCATCTAAAAGGGGAAAATAAAATACTGATAGGAATTGATTGAACTTAAGACAAGAAATATAGTTGTTCCCAGATGCATTAATGTATTCACAGACATTTTTATTTCCAGTTCTCAGTGAAACTTTTAATTACCACCAAACTGGAGCTTTATCCAATTCTAGCAATTCTAATTATTATTGTTACACCACAAAATCAAACAACAAATACTAAATTAATGCAAATCAATCACCTGACCATTATGAGAATGCAGCATCTTGGAGAATTACTGCATTTCTGTGGCCTATTTATAATACAGCAGTTACCCCTCAATTCCAGTCTTACTAATTTCCAAATAATATATCCATGACAAACTTAAGTGTAATAAACACAGTTGTCCTATGAAGGAATAAAACACACAAACACACATACAAATGGAATACATATTTCATACATATACATATTTATACACACACAAGTGTACTTCACAGGGTAGAACTGAAGTACAAATCACTTGAGACAATCAAGAATAATTTCTACTTTTTTCATCAATACCACATTAAGTTCATTATACCCTTCTTTACCAGAAAGATCTTTCTCTAACCTAGTTTATGGCACTGGAACCTGGAAGTTTGTTTTCAGTTCTGCCACTCACACAGGACCTTTATTACATTATGTCACTATGCTGTGGCCCAGTTCGTCGATCTACAGCTAATTGATGCTCTCATATGGCAAGACAGCCTTGGATGAAGCACAATCCAGGAATGTCCTGTCACCTGTTACAAGAGGAGGTGTGCTGATAGGATTAAAGCTGGCTAGTCTCATAGGCATTATCTCTGTTTATATGATGATAGGATATGGGAATGCACTTTTGAAAGAACATACATCACATACCACATACTCATCTTTTACTGAAAGATGAACAGGAAACAAAGTAGGTTTTACAGCAACTGTACTACTTCTAATATATAAGGATAATACCGTGGCAGGAGGCCACACCAGCATGGCAGAAAACAATGAGGGGTATTTTTCAATCTTTTTAACTGACTTCTATTCACTTTAAAGTCTCTCTTTTTTTTTTTTTTAACTCAGCATAGCAGTATCATGCATACTAAAGTGAGTAGAGATCTAACTCATGTCCCTAGGATTTTTCTACATTGCATAAATGGCCTGAAGACTTGTAAGGAATGTAGTACAGTCTATATGTTTTAACGTGCATTTTACCAAATAAAATACAAATAGTAGATCCTTGCACCAATATATATCCACCCAAGAAACACAAATTACTGCCAACTTCCTATAAAAACTTTAAAGGAGTAGTAATTTCAGAATGAAAATTTTTATTTGGTATTTCAATA
>VZRU01016619.1:0-32796 GCA_013398155.1 Pedionomus torquatus | reverse complement strand
ATATATATATATGTAGTCTACATATATTGTGTCTATGGAGCTGGGCTCCTTAGAGGATCTGAAGGCAACTGGGTGCTCAATTGTCATAAAAATTAACAAGAACAGGGACCCTTACACATCTCTGCTTAAAAAGTCCACCTTTTCTATACTTTCACATAAACCATTTTTTACGTTACGTGTCCTTGTGTGAGCCAAGTGGCAAATTTGATCAGTTCCAAAACTAATGAACAAGAGACATACAAATATCTGTGAGACTGAATTTCGGCCTTATCCATGTGAAATGCTGTGCTCTCACGTCAAATTCTTGACCCAACATTTCTTTGATTCAGTACGAAAAGGGACATGAGACAGTTCAATAGTGGCTGGCTACTGAAAACTTCTATTAAATTATCCAGATTTTCAACTAAATATAGTAATCATTGGGGCAGGGGGGGTGTTAAAAAGCTCTCTGTGACCATCAGACCATCTGTACCGATGTTGATAGCTCTTCCTCCTGAAATGACAGCACACTTTTATAGCCACAAGTTTCAATCAACTCTGCCCACTGAGGAAACCAACCACGGACACGTGCTTATAGCTTGCCAGGTAATCACCAGCAGGGATTACAGCCTTCTTCCTCCAAAAACTAAATCTCTAGGAATGAAATTAAGAGATGTGAATGTAGCTACTAATAATATAGAAAGGTGAGGTGGCTTTATAGAGTGAAACAACTGAGAAAAGCCTAATTTCAAAAATTAACCAGCTACCACATCAAAAACTAGATTCTGGTCAGTAATTAGGTTTTACAAGGGAGGACTCACTGATCAATTTTATTGAGTTATTATAGCCTTACATAATAAGTTATTATTTTTCTTACATGATAAATAACTTCTTATTGCAAAACGATGGTCAAGTCCTTCCTTCTCCCTTTCCTGTCACAGGCACAGAAAGGCTCAAAGTTGCTCTCATGTTCTGAACAAGCAAATCAGGATGGAAAAAAGCCTGAGTGAAACACTCAAAGTAAATCATCAATACCTCAAGGTTTCCTTTAGAAGCTACTCTTGCAGCTGTGATATTCAGTCTGAGGAAGAAAACTGCTTTTTCTAGAGCAGATTGAAAAGAGGAACATCCTTGAGATTCCTGTGAGATTTTTTTTTTTCTAAGAGAGCCATTGAAGGTCCTAACACTTTTCTACCTGGGAAATAAACTTGCCTGGTGCAAGAGGATTAATAAATCTCAATCCTTTGTGCCTTCTGATTAAGACCCACGTCCGTTCGCAGTTAATTATTATTTACTTGGATTGGTTTAGGATAAACTTCAAAGAACTCCAGGGCATGATAAGCTGCAGCTGAACTTGTGACAGTCTTCCTGTCAGGTACCCTGCTAGAGCTGCAGAAGGTTTGCTTGTAATAACAAATCAGCACAGGAAGATTGTTTGTACAGATATCGGGCAGTAATAGTGCCAGTAAGGGCTTTCTGAATTCTGCAGTTAATTCTTCCTCTCCTGTGCACTGTCCCCTGTTTAATGCAATAGGCAGGGCAGATTGGGCTGAGGGTTTTCTTTCTTTTTGGGGGGGGCAGATGGAAAACTCCAGCCATATGACTAGACTGAATCTTTTCTCCAAGCAAAGATTCTCTCTCTACATGGTAAAGGTCAAGCTCAGTGTGGTATAAAGCAAAGAATTGAAGTAAAAGCTGCTATGTTCCAGATGAAACTGGGGCTGTAGGTTTAACTTGAGTTAAATTATGGGGATTTGACTGCCGAAGGTAGGATCCTCATCATCTCTGAAGGGGGGAGATGTTATCAAACCTCTTTACAGGTTAGAAAAGCAAATACAAACCCAACATTTGAACTGCTTTCCATAAAATATAGTTAGAGAGGATTTTGCCATTCACTTCCACAGGGAGCAGGATTATAAGAAGCGACAGGAGCCACAAATACAGAAAAAATCCCACACTAACACACTAGTTCTGTGTAACACACTGCTGTACTTTCTGGCAGCATGGTTGCAGTAGGTTTCCTCATTGGGAGGAAATAAGGATGGGGAGCATCATAGAGATGGCTCTGCTGGCTTCCAGCAGTGTCACCAGCTCTAAAAGATCCAACTTGAGGGATTGAAGCAGGGAGCCTAATCTCCCCCAGCTGTAATCTGCAGGGTGTAAAATGCAGGCAGCATAGGTAAATTGGGTGTAAGTAAAGTTAGTAACTTCTCAAGATAATTTGATTTATTTCTTTTTCTAACAACTTCTTTTTCTTTTTTAATTTAAGCTTATTATGGGACTTTACATATTAAGTCTTTGCTCAATAATTCCAGAAAACATTATCTAGGAAGACTGAGAAAAGAAGAGAACAAAAGGGATTATCAAAGTCTGGAGCCTGATTCACCTCCACTTTACTCCTGGTGTCTTCAGTTGACCAAGAATAAAATAAGTATCAAATTACTATATTTGTATTACAACAGAAAATGTCAATACTACTGGTGTCAGTATCAGTAAAGCCTCACATTTTGGCTCATGAGACACTCATGACTTTGGGTAATCCAGGACAGGTCTGTGACTTTTTAAAATTTTCCCAACCAGGTCACCGAAACCAACTCTTTTCAGTTCTTGCTTCATTTTACAGACCTTCCATGCTGAGACCTGCCAGAGGCTAATGACAGAGGCCTCTGTCCTCTTCCCCACAGTGTGAATGGAGTGTCATCCCTCCTTCCTGGCAGACCCTGGTCCCCAGAGGGTCACCTTCAGCTTGTTCCAGGAGAGGAGATCCTTGCCCCGTGGAGGCTTCTCTGGGTCAGGAGGTCTCTCACAGGTGCCTGGTCACAACAGCAAAGCATCGTGTCATACAGGTCCAGAACTGTATGACAGCTAAGTCTCATGCCACCTATGACTTGGAACATTAATACAGACAAATGGTCTTGGTTTTGCTTGATTAGTTTAGGTCATTTTTTGTGTGTACTGAGAAATTCAGAAGATCCTGAGCTCCTATAGATGTTTTACATGTCCACTTGAAAACACCTTGTCATTGTCTGTGCCCTTGAATCTTTATTTTTCCCTAGGGAGAAATGGATTTTTCCTTTGAAACCAGATAAAGCCTTAGCAGAGAATTAGCTGTATATTTGGGTACACAGAGGTGCTTTATATTGTCACTTTATATGGATGTTTCTAAAGGAGGTCTGTGGGATTTTAAGGAAGCGGGCAGAAAGTTGTGTAGTTTGCAAAAATAAATCACATCCATGTAGTCCTAAAGAAGGGATTGCCTAAGACCTTGATGACAACATGGTTGAGCCCAGTTAGAGAAACTCTCAGAGGTGTGCTTCACAGAATCATAGAACAATTTGGGTTGGAATGAACCTTAAAGACCTTTGGGTTCCAACCCCCTGCCATGGGCAGGGACACCTCCCACCAGACCAGGTTGCTCCAAGCCCCATCCAGCCTGGCCTTGAACCCCTCCAGGGATGGGGCAGCCACAGCTTCTCTGGGAAACTGGTTCCAGTGCCTCACCGCCCTCACAGGAAAGAATTTCTTCCTAAAATCCAATCTAAATCTCCCCTCTTTCAGTTTAAAAATGGTACCCTTCTTCCTAGTGCTCCATTCCTTGGTAATCCCTCCCCATCTCTCCTGGAGCCCCCTTTAGGGCAAGGACAGGGGCTGCTTTCTGGGTCTAGTGACAGCAAACAAAGTGATTCCCAGCTACATTTTTCTTCCACAGCTCTTCTGCCAACACCTCAATTGCAGAAGCATGTTCTGATTCCTGTCAGTGTTAATCAACAAGGCTAAATAATGTAAATCCCAGGAAAGTAGAGACTTGGTGGAAAAAAGGTTTGAAATAATCCAACCAACTGTGCTTCAGACAAGTTGGGGAGCGGACAGATCAGTGAGGTATAACCTATGGCAGGAGCTGTATAACTAACGAAGGGAGTAGAAAGAAATCTAAACGGAAGAATATAATTCTCTGCAGCTTTGAAAAAACTGTCACAGCCATTTCCAGGTTTGGGGAAAACAAGAGCTCTAGTTATGTCTCATTTTTATGAGACAAAATTGATCTTTCCACTACTGGACACTTGAGAGTCAGACAGCTTCTCATATGGAGAAAAAGCCTTATGGCTCAAGCAAGCTCCATTTAAAGCAGGGATTTCTAAATGTCTGGGCTGTAACTCAATCAAGGCTGATTTATGTTTCAAAATAAACAACAGGAAATCCGTGGTTCAAAAAAGACCTCCATGGTACCTAGGGTAAAAGACAAGAAGCTTTCAGTTGGTTATCTTTACATTCCCACCTGGAGGGCCCCTGATAAGGAGGTAAAAGCTAGTCTGTGCCACAGCTCATACACAACCACAACCAAACGTGTCACTATTTGCACAGCCTCTCGTTAGGGAAACTATAGATTTAGACACATACTCACTCAAGAACTGTATTTCATGGGCTGGTTTGCCCGTTTGTTTACAAGTCTTAGTAAACTGTCTAACTGATACACCCCTGCCATTCACTATTCCCTGTTTTATTAGCAGGGAACAGGAGAATTTGCCTAACACTCACAATAGAATATTAAACTTTCACAAATCGGTTCAAAGCTAAAGGAAAAATTGATTAAAAGGATCCACTCCTTAAGTCTTGTTCTGGTTTGAGGTAAAACAGAACCAATTTTCTTTCCAGTAATTTTACTTCTCAGTTAAGCCTCTCCTCAGCCTCTGAAATTAACGGCGTATTTTTCAGGCAGCACCAGCTTCATGCTCAGTATATTTGTCCTTGCCCATGGCAGGGGGGTTGGAACTCGATGATCTTCAGGGTCCCTTCCAACTCTAACCATTCTATGATTCTATAAAGCTGGGGGACCAAAGGCTTCAGCCTCTTTCTTGAATGGCCGGTGTCCGAGGAGGACTCTGCTTGTTCAGAGTCTGCCTTTGATCGCAATCCATGTGATCCTGAATCCATTTCCCGAGTTCAGCTCCCATCCGTTGCTGAATCCAGCCTGGGGCTTTTCCAGTGCCTGACAGTGACACGAGCATCATCATCATCCTGGGAGCTCGATAGGGTTTTGTACACATTTCATTTTGGTTTTTTGATACTATTTTCTTTTCATTATTAATATTTCATGAAAGTGGTTTCATTTCTTCTCAATTTATAAATCTCCTTCTCTCTCTCTCTCATCCTTCTCTCCCTGAAGGGGGAGGCTGGAGAGAGCATCTGGTGTTTGTTTTAGTGGCCAGCCCAGCCCAGTCGGTCAGATTTATTGGTGCTCAACGTGGGGTTCGACCAGGGCTCTGCCAGATTGCCTAAATAGTTCAGATTCTGGCTTGCTCAGTCGAGAGACGATGAGCCTGCATCTGTTTTTAAACCCGGTACCAAACTGCAAAGCTTCCAGTTCTGCCAGAAGCCCTAAAATCCATTAAAGCCATGGTTCTCCCAAACGCTGTTGCCTGGATGCTGTGAGTCTCTGTGTTCACCCTCACACGTACCCACAAACATCAAAGCCTTGCTGTTGATGAATACAGAGTAATCCCTGGGGAAAAAAAAAAAAAAAACCCAAATCAAACCCATCAGAGTAAATATAATTTATTTTCTGGTCACTGGATGAGGCTGCCTCTGCTACCTGGCACCTCTGGCTGCAAAGTTTTGCCCTGCTATCTGTTGCATGGGCCAGTCCCTGTCCTGGACAAGGACAACGTTAGTGTTTTCCTGGCTTTGTAGGAGATTTGTTAGGCTCCTTTGTTTAGCGCTTTCTCCCAGCCAAACCCTGCCCAGACAACGCCCTGGTGATTCATCCTCCCCTTGTGTTGCTCAGTTACAAGAACAAACCCACTTTGGCTTCCAAGGGACCTGAGGTAATCACTGCCCTGCCATAAACTTGGGGGGTGGGGGGTGACAAAGGCAATTCCAGCCCTGCTAATTCAACCAGTGATAGTTGTGCTGGTGTCCTTGATGCACTCCAGTAAGCCCAGCGCCACTGCTGCAGGTGACAGAGGGGTAGGTGGGCTTTAACCTCCCTAAACTCCTAAGACAGAACTCTCAACCGGGCCTGCAAAGGAAGGAAAAAAGAGACAGTAGAACACCTGCAACTCCCAAACAGTTTGCAGGCTGCCCTGCATGGGCAACAAGGGCTACTGGAAATATTCTGAGTATTTTGAGTATTTACTATGAGGGTGATGGAACACTGGAACAGGTTGTCCAGGGAGATGGTTGGGGCCCCTTCCCTGGAGATGTTCAAGGTGAGGCTCAACGAAGCCCTGGGCAACCTGGTCTAGTTGGGGGTGTCCCTGCGACTGCGGGGAGGTCAGACTAGATGACCTTTGGAGGTCCCTTCCAGCCGGGATGATTCTATGATTCCATGATTCTATGATTTTGAATGTGCTGTCACAGTCACCCTTTCTCTAAAACATGGGAAAGGACACAAAGGGCAGTCTTGGTTCACTTGCTTCAATCACCACGGTGTCTGACATGAGCAAATTGGGACCTTGGGAACCGGAGGAGTAAGAGGAATGAAAGCAGCTTCTTCATTTCTTGTCAGATCAGGGAGGTGGTGGTGTTGCCCTGGGTGTTGCCTTTGAGGAGTGGCTGCCTTGGCATCCTGAGGAGCAACAGGCTCAGTTTGTTTGCCAACTTTGGCAATCAGTTACAGCTAAATGCAAAAACATCCACAGTTTCAGCCTGCCTTTCAAATATGCATCCTCCCAATGGCTCCACAAGATGCTGATGTGCCTGCTTTACGTGGAAACGGGCGCTGGGAGGAGGAAAGTGGCACTGGAGGGTCATAGAATCATGGAATCATAGAATTGTCCAGGCTAGAAGGGACCTCCAAAGGTCATCTAGTCCCACCTCCCTACAGTTGCAGGGACACCCCCAACTAGACCAGGTTGCCCAGGGCCTCCTCAGCTTGAATATCTCCAGGGAAGGGGCCTCAACCACCTCCCTGGGCAACCTGTTCCAGTGTTCCACCACCCTCGGAGGAAAGAATTTGTTTCCAATGTTCAATCTAAATCTGCTCTTCTTGAATTTAAAGCCATTGCCCCTCATCCTATCACTGCAGGCCTTTGTAAACAGACTCTCACAGCGTTCTCTTCCTGCACCCACTGGGTTGTTGGCCATGCTTTTCCCGTTCGTCCCTTACAGCCATACATACAGGCAAAAGTGAGGTTTCCACTCAACAAATCACAGCTCAGCTCGACCCGCTGCAGGTCCCCTTTCCTCCCTAACCCCCACCCCGCCCCTGCACAACAAACTCCTGAAAGAGGACGACTTTCCTGAAGCCCATTCTGACATTGAAAGCCCGGGTTGTACACGCGGCTCGCAGCTGCAGCAGTCACAAGGTGGGCTTGAAAAATAACATGGAGGGCCATTCACTGCAGTACTTGAAGTGCTGGTGTTTCACCTCAGGATTAACGGCCATGCCAAGCTCTCCACGAGCTGTTTTCTCACTGTTACGTCTTCCTTAAGAAAGGTTTTTGGAATGACCTCCTCTGCACTTCTCACCCCTTCTGTAGGTCACTCACTAACTCAACCAGTCATGGTCACTCTGCATTTCCTGGGGGAAAAACAAGAAGAAAAAAAGTAACCACTAATCCATTTTATAATTTCTGTGTGGAATCAGGGTTTTCTTTCCCTAGGATACTTAGGGAAAGCCTTCTTCAGGCTATGGAAAGACAAGCTGAACTGAATTTCTGCTATCAGAAGACTTCAAGTGCAATCCATGTGGGTTAATATTAACTTGTTGAACTGGAATGCAGACTCTTGTCTTGAGCATGTGCATCTGTCCTTTGCCCCTGCCTCCTCCTTGATTGATGGCTGAAAGAGTTCCAATTAGTGCAGCTGCTGATCACTCAGTCAGGCTTCTAATCCAGGTTAGCTTGGAACAGCCTGAACGCTAATAACTCCTGAAGAGCTATAAGCAAAAGCTTCGTGCCTTTTATGTGAGACACGGCTGCTTGTTTGTGCTGCAATAAAGGCTCTTACTAAATCAGTAACATTTCAGCTTAAATCATTTGCTAATTACACAATTAATACTCTTCCCTTGGCTTGTAATCCACCTTGTACTACACAGGGAGCAAAGGAAGTGTCGTGGATGCCACCTTGGATTGAAGCAGAAGCCAGTACTTTACAACGCATTATCCTCAGCAACAACCACCACCTTGGTCATAAACCGGTCGTGGTGCAACTTCTCCCATCATGAAGAAAGAGGCAAACTCTTGTTCAGCTGCGTCCCTGGGGCCTATTGTGCTTCCCCTGCTCCCTCATCCCAAGATTTTTTCCTCAAGTGGGTCTAAGGACACCGATGTGCTCAGGGTCTCAGTTTGAACATGGCTTTGCTTTAAGGCAGCATCTGATCCGGCCAAACAGGCTGAAGCCCCAGCTGCAGAACGTGAGGTTTGGCACTCACTCTTCAACCAGACAAGACGTTCAGCATTCCCACCAGAACGGACGTTTCCTCTGCTTTTTCATTTCATTGCATCTACCTGTAGGGATGTTCCTCTTCCCTTGCATTTCTTCACACTTCTTTTTTCCCCTAAAGAAGTTCCTCGATGAAAAGTAACTACTGGTTGATACCACTGCTGACAAGCGTTTCACCAGAGTCAAAGCTTTCATAAAACTCATCCCCAAAAATTCCATTTATTGACAGTGGTCAACGAAGAAATTTTTTTCCTGCACTTTATGTTTTGATATTTTGATATTTCCACCTGTTGCAAGATAGATTTTAAAAATCTAAAGGAAAATTTATTTAAAAACATAAACTAAGGATTTACTAATGCTATTTTCATAAGGTCAAAGCCCTTCTGTTTTGCTAACATTTAAAAAGACATCCCGTTAAACACTGGGGTTTTTTTATTTCACGTGAATAAAAATAATATAAAAAATTAAGTGCCTAAGCCTGCAAGTGTAATACAATGTTCTAAACATTACAGGCTGTTCTAATCATTTTGGAGTGAAAGTCTTTATTAAACCAAGCTGGTTCATAAGCGCTGCTTGGATTTTTATTTTTTTTTCTTATCTGAATCAGCTTTTTCCAGCAGGAAAGGTTTCTAGATGAATTTTTTTTTCCAATTTCCATTTTAACAGCCACCCAGGCTCTTACTAGCTGTGAAAACACACAGGAAAAGTGTGGGTATAGAAACAGAAACAGGCTGGGGAAGAGTTCAATGTAAGTCCATGAATCTCTAATTATATAAATTATATCTGTTGCTAATAATACATTCTGCTGGTCAGAGATGACAGAACAAGGACTATAAAAGTTAAAAGGAAGCTCTTTATTGCACAGATGAAGGGAGAAACATCCTTTTAACATCCTATTGGAGATATTCAATTATTATCATTACGATGGGCAAAATTGCTGCTTTAAATTGGCCTCGTGAGGTCGTTCCTTCATTTATACCCACATGAAAAGAGCGGATGGCTGCAGAGTTGTGAAACTCTCCTCCTTCCACCAGTGGATGAGGAGAAGCAGGAGGAGGAGAGAATGTCAGAGGAGGATCGGTGTGACGGGCAAGTGATGTTTCCTTCACGGTTGCAACCTACTTCCCAGCAGGGAAGGACTGCCCATTCAGACGTGGTAAACCAGAGCATTTTCAGCAGTTACCTACACCTTTCTTTCTTCTTCATTAAAGCAGGTGCTGCTGGCCACCATCACAAATCAAACATCATGGTTTTGTCTGTGCCATTTGGCATTCAGAGCCACTTACCGGCCATTTAAAGCCAGCAGGAAATTTCAATTGACAAACTTTTGGAGGTGAAAATGTGGCTCTTACACACTTTGAATTTGCATTTGTCTTTAAAATCTGCATATAAGCCTGCAGTGGCATGTGAAAGCTACAAAACCGTTGACAAAGCTTAAGCAAGAAAACATTTTAAAATACTGTTAGTTGAACAGTTTTGGTGTTCCACCTTCCAAAAGCTTGTGAGGTTATGGAACAGCACTGGTTTCTGGGTTGCAATTTCTGGGGGATATGAAGGATGAGAGGGGGATAAACAGAGGAGCCCTGCTGGAGAAGACACCATCTAACACCTAGATATGGTTAAGAAGACAAATCGGAGAAAAGGACGTCCCCTGCTGACCCATTTTGCCCAGCATTTCACTCCAGACAAGTCACATTGGCTGACAGTAGCCAGAACATCCAGGCTGAGGATCCCACTGCCTTCATGCTGCTTCTCTGTTTCCCCTCTCCTTCCATTCCCACCGTATCTCCATTCCACTCTCCATCCTTGTGGCTTTAAATACACTGTCAGTGAGTCCAAAAAGAGATAAATAATGAGGCGCTGGGTCTGAGAAGCTGCTGGTGGTGACATAAAGTCATTTCTCGAGATCACCATCTGCTACTGACCTATGCAGAATGGTCCTTCCTGGTCAGGATCCTTGCAGGATGTTTGCAATCGCTATTGGGAAGGGTACAACTGTTAATTGGAAATTAGGACAAGAGGGTGGAGGCTCCCTAAAGCATAATTATAAAGCATGGTGTTATGTCCCAGCACTGCCATGGGAAAGCAGCTCGTAACTCTAATTTGGGTGCACTGGTGGCTTCTCTGCCAACCGCCTGGCTGCCCTGGAGCCATCGCAGAGGAGCTGCTGCTCCCTAGCACAAAGCTTCAGCTTTGGAGCAGCCCAGCCCCAGCCCGAGGGGCATTTTCTGCCCAAGAACTGATACCGATCATCTCATGGTCCCAGCCCAGGATTTTCTGCCGATTCAGCTCCTCAGGACTGCGCAGTGTATTTCTTCATCTGTTGTGACAGTAGAAATACCCTGGATGCCCTAAAGGTGGAACAGAGGTCTTCTGTTGCCCGGATCAACTGTTTCGTGCTGAGCTTAATTTTCCTGTGAGTAGATGTAGTAGATGTAGAAGCATCTATACAATAGGCTGGCAGTCCCAAAGCCTGATAGACTATCAGGTAGTTGAGGGATATGGTATGGATATTGTATTTGAAGGACACCAACTCCATATTTCCTGCTTACAGGAGGTGGATTATCGCACTGCTCACCATCACCACGAGGGAAGAAGGAAGCACGATGGTGAAGCCCTGGAAGACGGACACAAACACTTCCCTTTCCAAACAGCCCCGGCACGTTAGTTCATTCATGTTTCTGTCACCAGCCTGCTTCTTCCTTTTATTAACACAGAGTAAATGAAGCAGGGAAATTAAAACATCTGCGGGGCTGTGGTGAGGCACAGATCACCTCTTCAGTGGCAGGAGGCGAACAGCAGCAGCGCTCTAATCACTTGGCGTTCATCTGCAGTGCCTCCCCGCCTCCAAAATGCTTTTCACAGGCTGTCAACACGTCTTTATGTTTGTGTTTAACTTGGCAGGGACTCTGGAAAACCCGGGGCGAGTAAGCGAGGAGGAGCCCGTGTACAAGCCCAGTCATCTGCACCTTGGCTCCATCTCCTGCGATCTCTCGCCTGATAACCCGCAAAGCCTAGAGGAGAGCAGGAGAGGGACTCTTTGTCAGGAAGTGTAGTGATAGGACAAGGGGTAAGGGTTTTAAACTGGAAGAGGGGAGATTTAGATTGGATATTAGGAAAAAAATTCTTTCCTGTGAGGGTGGTGAGGCACTGGAACAGGCTGCCCAGGGAGGTTGTGGCTGCCCCATCCCTTGGAAGTATTTAAGGCCAGGCTGGATGGGGTTTGGAGCAACCTGGTCTAGTGGGAGGTGTCCCTGACCATGGCAGGGGAGTTGGAACACGATGGTCTTCAAGGTCCTTTCCAACTCTAACCATTCTATGATTCTAAAGCCCTGCCAGTTCTCTGTGCTTCACTCCCAGCTTGTGCCTTATCACTGGTGACTTCAAAAGAAAAGAATCTCTGCAGATTACATTAGCTTTACATTAGCTTCAGTGCTGGCTTTAATGGCAAAACGGCTACTGCCCTTACAACAACGGAACCGGCCCAGTTGTGGGGCAAATAGATTATTCACCGAGGAGCAAATCAGATCTCAGCTGGACTTTAAGCTCCCAGATTTGTCATTTGTGAATGTCCTCGTGGAATATAAAATAAAACCAAACCAGCTAAAGTGTCGCACCAGCATGCTTTTGAAATAAAGTCTAAATATTTCATTGCAAAATTGCATTGGTCTAAAAGCTGGGAAAAAATATATACTGGGCAAAGGAAGCTGAAATAAAGATCCTGAAAGCAGCTAAATAAAAAGAAATCAAAAATGCCCTAAACAATCAATCATTTAGGCAAACTTAATACCAAACTTCTGGACTTTTTTTACACAGTGAGGTGCAAATAAAGGCTTCTCAGATTGGAGCTGTTTTGATGACACAGGGCTGCTGGGTATCAATCCTCATTCCCAATATTAACCCAGTCCAGTACCCCACCTCTAGCCATGCTTCATATATTAGAACAAAGTTTCCTTTCCCAAAACATGCAACCTCTATTATCTGTGTAATATTCTGTGTAAACTAATGTTATACATAGGAGGTGACAACCCGCTGTGATGCCTGAAACCATCTTTCCTCCTCAGAGCTATTTTGGTTTGATGACTTCGTGTTAGTTCCACTCCCATGGCAGGTTCCAGAGCCATCTTTGGGTTGTATCACCTGGGGGAGGTGAAAATGTGTGCGGAGAAGAAAACCTCGTGCTTTCTTTCAGCCTTGAGAGAACCCATCACTGCGAGCATCACCACGACTCCCAAGTGCCCTCAGAAGCTTGGGAGGTAAAGGCAGAACATGTCATTGCAAGTCCACCACTGCAAAAAGTGTTTTAGCAAACAGTTCTTGTACCCTTATTTGTCTTAACTGCACAGATGGAGACCTGAAGTTTGCTTTTACCTCATTCTTCACCATTTTTTTTTTTTTCTTTCAATGCTCCCTTTTGATGGCCTAGTTGCTGTTTAAGCTTGTTCTGCCACGGAGATGAGCAAGGCTCCCCTCCAGCCTGCTGACATGAACGGGGTGAGGAATGCTCCCCATTTTGCTTCTGGGTTGCCAGCTCAGAATAATTGTGCTCTAGGCTGGGCATGGGAAAGGAGGGACCTGAGGGATGCCCAGGACACCGCTGGGGACGGCAGCAATTATCCAGAGTGGTAGTCGAGGGAAGTGAGGCAGCAGTTGGGGCAGGAGGATGGGTTTGGAAGACACTGTGCTGCTTGGGGAAGGATGTGGTGAAGGGGATGGAGCAAGCAAAAATGCAAGTTCTTGCAGTTAAAACAAGAAGCTGTGCAGGAGGAGAGCTCAGAGGCAATGATGTAGATCCAGGGTAAGGTCTGGGTAGTACCAGAGGGAGAGGTACTTCTCATCGTCTTGACTAGTGAGGGATGGAAATCAGAGGCCAAGTCATGATATTTCAGATCAGCCTCTCATGGAAGATGGATGGCAAAGCAGAGCTGGGATCAGATTATGAATGAGATGATAAGAAATTGTCTCTGATAGCCAGGGACAGCACTTGGTGACTCAGGATGTCCTCACCCGTGCTGTGACTCAGGGCCAAGTGTAAAGCTCTTCAGCTCTTTGTACTCATCCTCCTGTTATTAATCCAAAGAGTATTTCTTGGCGTCAAAGCACTGGGCCCAGCAATTATGAAGACAAATAGGCACCTCCTTTTCCTCCCTTTTTCTGTGTGTTCTACATGGGAGTATCTTAAGGAAGGCGGTAAATCTCGACACAGTGAATTTTTGATTTTACAAGAATATTTTTCAGTCTTGGGCTAATCACTGTGAGTCACCAAGTCTCTAACCTTCATCTGCCCCCACACACAACTCCCTCATCTGAATAAAATGGCAGTTTCAATTTGCCAACAACTCCTTTGGGACTGTAGGCTAAAACTGAAGGCAACTTTCTACCCAGGTGGCAATCATCCCATCCTGCCACAAAGGCACAAGCCAAATGAGTCCTTCAGGCTCCCCCCAAACTCCATTCTGTGGGTACTGTAAGAGGCAGAGGTGATGGGCAGCTCCTCCTATCTTTGTGCTGGAGGACTCAAAAACCAGTGGCCAGGAGATTTGTTGATGGTAGTGAAAAACCGCAAGGCAGCAGGGAGGGCACACTCAGGTGAAGGCAGAGGGTTGCAGACTTAATTTGGTTGCTAATCACCCCAAACTATTTTACCATCGGGACTGCAAGTAGAATTTGGGATTCCATTTTTGGACTACACTGGGTTTTCCTCTTGAATCTCAGTTCTTGCTTCTTCTTTTGAAGGTTAATTCTAAAGCAGCCTAAGAAAATCTGCCGTTCTTTTAATTTGCCTAATGTCAGCAAGATTTTATTACTTCAAACCCTTTGATTTAAGAAGCAAAGAGGGAGGGTTAAGGGATGAAAGCCTAGCTGTATTAATACTTGGTATAAGCTTCAGATACGAGCAAGACAAGCATGGGTGTGCTTGTCAGGACAGGGTGTGGTAAAATTGGGACAGCTTACCGAGAAGCAGTAATGCTTTACAGAAGTGAGGTGAGAACATTTCCACACGTCAGAAAAAAAAGTGAAGAACTGGAAATAACAGTATGAACCCAAACGTGTTTTGCATAACTTTGGTCCATCCTCACTCCCGTTGAGGTCAACTGTAGACTAATTGGTGATACAAAGCATGCGTATATGTACACGCCTTTATGTAATATTTTTCCTTCACTGTTTTTTTGGTTTGCATTTGACTTATTGGTTTGCTGCTTTGCTAAGGACAAGGCTCTAAGGCGCTAGTTACTTTGCAAGAAAAGGGGAGTTGGCATCGGGAAGATCTTCCTGGTGCATCAGGAAGAGTATGACCAGCAGGTCAAGAGAGGTTATCTTCCCCTTCTACTCTGCCCTGGTGAGGCCCCGTCTGGAGTCCTGTGTCCAGTTTGGAGCTCCCCAGTTCAAGAAGGATGGGGAACTGCTGGAGAGGGTACAGCAGAGGACCACAAAGATGATGAGAGGCCTGGAGCATTTCTCTTAAGATGAAAGGCTGAGGGACTTGGGGCTTTTTAGACTGGAGAAGACTGAGGGGGGATCTGATTAACACTTATGAATACTTCAAGAGTGGATGTCAGGAGGATGGGGCCAGCCTTTTTTCAGTGGTGCCCAGTGAGAGGACAAGACAAAACAGGCACAAACTTCAACATGGGAAATTCCATCTAATCATGAGGAGGAACTTCATCACTTTGATGGTGGCAGAGCCCTGGAAGAGGCTACCCGGAGATGTGGTGGAGTCTCCATCTCTGGAAACATTCAAAACCCTCGTGGACACATTCCTGTGCAACCTCCTCTAGGTGAACCTGCTCTGCTGGGGGGGGTTGGACTAGATGACCTCCAGAGGTCCTTTCCAACCCTGTATCATTCTGCGATACTGTGGTCCTATGTAACCCAGGCCCTACAGTCAATAGTTGAATGAATTTTCCTCTCTTGGGTTTACACTGTGGAAAATTCTTGGGATTATTCTGTGGAAAAATCCTACAGGCATCATCTCCCTCTCTGAACTGCATTTGAACAATCAAGGGCTATTTAAAGTACTCGATGATGGGTTCTCCATGGATACCTAATATAATTTCTTTTCAGTATGATAACGATCATTAGAGTAGGTTTTCACAAAACTGTTTTTACAGAAAAACAGATGGCTCAGGCAAACAGTGGCACAAGTAAAAGGGTGTAGCATAGAAACTGTCCAAGGGAGGGCAGTTTGACCTACTCTCATCATATTTATCATAAACAGTAAAACTATTTTGAAAGGGTTTTTTTCTATAAATTCTCCTCGCACCCAGCAGACTCACGCAAAATTCTATGGTGTGTCCACACCTTCGATCTGATCATAAATGTTAAAAAACAAAACTGAAGAAATTTACTAGTTCTTTTCATCTGCAGGAAATCTGTGTAACACCAATATGTGTGTGTAGAGAGGCTTATGGGCCCTCATCTGTAAGTCACTTAAGGAATCGCTGTGTAAACAGCTCTGATGACCCCATGAGAACCACCCTAAAGGTTATCCAGGTGCTTCTCTAGATTTGGGCACTGAAGAACTTTGCAGATAAAATTCAGGTCTAGATTTCCTTATGCAGCTGTACCAGAGTAGCAATTTTTTTCTTGAAACCAAAATTTCTAGCACTATTTTGACAGTGAGGAAAAAGATAAAGGAAGAGCTACATGACTTCCTCTCCCTCCCCATTATTAACTGTCTAGCAAGCTTTCCATTCTCAGTTTTCTTATTTGAACTTGCAATAGGACTCTGAAGTAACTCTTCTGTTGCTCAGTTCAGTGTCCTCCTCATCAGATGGTTTGCTTTCTGCTTTCCAACGGGGTGTACAAATGGGCCAATTTTGTTTGCCCTTATCACAGACTTGATTGTTTCATGCTTTTCATAAATCTACTCATCTTCAGAGCTCACCAGAATCCACTGAATATAGAAATGTGCAAGGAAGTAGTCCAAGACATGGAATCATAAGAAGCGATAGCTGTTGCACAACTGAGATGTGTCAAAAGGAAAGAGGAATATTTTTACTGCAACCATGTTATGTGTCTAACAAAACATGATTTAAGTATGAGCCAGATTTGGCTAGTCTTGCACACATTGAATTGTCTGTTATTTTGGGAATGATCCCGTCTGCTGTACCTCCGGTTCCTTACCTCGAATGGACCAGTGTCCTACTCAAGAAGCAAAGAGAGATGCTGGAATCAGCAGAGCAGCCCATAGAGATACTATTGATTCCCACCAGGTGAATCAATTGAAATTCTGAAGCGGTTTGCGCTTCAAAAATAAAATGTCAGCCTCAGGAAAATCAATAAATGTTTTGCAAGTGATGTCGATGGGGTCAAATCTTCACTGGGAGCATTAGCTCGTTCAACAAAATATGCACAACTTTAATACAGTTGCAACCTAGATTGCACTTAAATTATTTATTATTTAAATTTAAATTATTGCTTAGGCAAGCTGTACTTTAAGACCAAATGGCAGATGCCTGAAAATGTTTAGTGAAAGCTGGCTATATTTGCAGAGGAAATTGAAAAGGTCAAGATGCCCACATGTTACACAAGCTCTGGCAGAAACACGGGGAACTAAATTGAACGTATTAACCTACTAGTAGGAAGTTTTCATTATTTCTTCTGCTTCAGTTTGTACCTGTGGGACTGCTTGACATTCCACTTATTTTCAGCACAATTGTTCCTTTGCTTTTCACTAATGTAGTTGAATGAAATAGAATGTGTTTGTTGGAGGACGTTTTAATTCTTAATTTGACAGGAACAGCAACGCCTTTGGCAGTCAAGTCTTTACTTCTGTTGTTGTAGTCAACCTGATGTTCTTGAAAGCCAGATCTTACAGACATCTGTTCTTTCCCAATCTCTCTTTAGCATTGCCATTGGGCACAAAGAAACTTTAGCTCTTTTGTTGTGCTCTTAGTGATAAAGGACCCTTTTCTTTTACAGGTAAGACTCAGACCAAGAGCCCAGCCAAAGAGAGAGGCAGAGCTAAAGGGATGGCTTTTCTTCCTCTAATTTCTCCTGTGCCTGAGAATCCAAACTTTCTTATGCTGATTTAACTCTCAATCTTGACAGGCTGAGAGGACTGGGGTTGTTCAGCCTGGTGAAGAGAAGGTTCCCACAAGACCTGATAGCAGCCTTCCAGAGAACTGGCCTGGCATGACTGGAAGCAAACTACCCCAAAGGCAGGTGCTTGATCCTCAGCCTCTGAGATGCTTCTGCTTGTTGGATACACACCTTACCCTCTCTTTTTTTTTCTTAGAGAAAGCCTTTCCCTGAGCAGGGAGCTGTATTTGGGTCCCTGCAGGCTGTGCTGAGATCCACAAAGCTGCTTCATCCTGCCTCCCTCCTGGGAAGGGGACAGTGGCAGTGGGGAATGGGGACTGGGGCTGTGTCCCACAGACCTGTGGTCACCAGCCCTGACATTGCTCTGTCCCCCTTAGGGAGGAGAAGGAGAAGGAGAATGAGAAAGAGGAGGATGAGGAGTTGATGAAGCTGCTGAGAGCAGCGAGAGAGAAGGGAGGAGGGGGGATGATCTGTCACTGGAGATTTTCTTTGCCTTTTAATTAGGCTCTGCTTTGTCATCAGGGTTGGAGTCATACTCCTATACCTTGTTTTGCACACCTTTCCCCACCTCCAGGTGTTGGGTCAGTGTCCAGCTAATGTTAAAGAAACTGTAAATACAGTCAGTGGTTGCTCAAGTTCCCTTTGGCTTCCTCAGGGGGCTGACATCTATTGGAGTGAAAACATCAAGCAGGACCACGCTGTCTTCTTCTTAGCCCACAAACAAAGAGGGCAAGCCCACTATTCTCAAGGCTTCAGGGGAAAGCCAAAATAGGACTGAAGAATAACACAAGCTGTTGTGATGCTGGATTTGTTACTCTCCCCTCTCAAAATCCAGCCAGTGCAGCCGAGGACTCCAAGGTGGTGCCTGGGAAGAGAAGGCTTTGGGGGCTTCCCCGCTTCCCTGCTCTTAATAGGGAATAAAAGCTGAGACTCTCTTTTGAAACAATATACACAGGTACCATCATTTATTAGATAGAATAAACATAATGAAAAAAATCAGTGATAATTTTTTTCCCTGAACATATAACCACAAGCCATTTAATGCAAATTGCTTTCTCAACTCCCTTTCTTTTTAATTTCCATCCAACTAGGAGACATCTTCTTAATGTATTTACAAGTTCTGGTATAACTATCCCCTGTTGCATATACTCCCCCCCNAGGTTATGTCCTGTGTCTTTATTAGTTTCAGCTTCTCAGAGGTTTTATTAAAATATTTTTCTACCTCTCATTCTTTGCAGTTAAAAACATTTCTTGGGGCTCTTTTCATAAAATACAGACAGTTAGAAATTTGCAGATGTGTTAGAAGCTAGTAATCCTCTGAAACTAAGATTTCAGAGGGACTTCTTTTTCCATGGAGTGGAGTTATCTGTTTGTTTGGGTTTTTTTTTTTTCCACTTAACAGGAGAAATGGAGAATTATAAATTTAGGATGAACAAGGCAGAATCTGGCAGAGTCTTGTGTGTGCTCCCTTGCTTGCCCTACATCGGGGTTTGCAACACTGTGGAGTGTAAGATACTGAAAGGTGGCTTATGATCTGATTTTTCTCCCCGAGAGCCTTAGTATGAGATGGTAAGAGGTATTTATGCATTTTACAGTTACATCTGATGGCATGCAGTTTCCGCTTCTAAAATACTTAAAAGCAGAATGGCAAACCCATGAAAAAGGGGCCTTTTAACAAATGTTTGACACCCATATTCATCCTACTCCAGCTCCGCTCCTGATGTGTACCTTGCCCACTGAGGGGAACCACAGCTCTGCTAAAATCCTTCCTGACCCTTCTATGCTGGATAAAAGAGCTGGATCAGTATAACAGAGCTTTTTCAAGCCATAGATTTAGATACAGGAGGTACAAGAGGCAGATACCCGTGAAAAAAACCCTACCAGGAGCCACTTTGAACCAGGTCTGTAGGTTGCAGGGGTGGCTTGAAATCCCCTGCCTCTGCCCGTTCTGTGCTGGCCCCAGCAATGGCATGCCAGGATTTTTAAGGGTTTATTGATGGCCTTTCCTTACTCTTACAAATATTCAGAAATAAATACTTACATTTCACACGGACGGGTAATAGACAAAACGCTGGCTCTGGTAGGGGCCTTTCTCTTGTCTTTTTCTTACCTTGTCCCTGTGGCTGAAGCGAGTGAATGAACGAAAAATGGAAGCAAAGCTATGAAGTGTTGGCAGACTAATTTGCTGCTTTGTCAGTCACTGGATAAAGGTATTTGGCTTCTTGAAGAACGTGCGAAATATTCAGATTAAAGTTAAGATGATACATACAAAATGGGATTTTTGCGAGCTGCTTTCCCACAGGAAGATGATATATGTTGTTTTGTTTACTGGCAGGTTAATAAGCTTTTCTGAATTTAGTTATAACTATGAATGCATTTAAGATGCAATGGAATCCACATACACCATCCTCTTGGAACAAATGAGGAAACAGAAGGGGTTTTTTGGTTCTTAGACTTTATCTAATAAACCCACATCAGATATGAAGGTCTGAAATAGAGTAGACAATAACTTTATTACAGAATGCCAGTACCATTTTTCTATACACATTTGAAAAGTTTCCAGCCTTTTCTACTAACATCCGATGACGATATTCTGGAAAACGTAGTTGGTCTGTCAGATATCTCTGGAATACAAATGCATTTTTCCTGGTGCTTACGGGGAAGAGTAAAAATATGTGGGCTTCACGTTACCCAGGATCTGATCTTCATAGTTAGGAAGGCAGCAGAAGAAGAATCCCAAACATATTTCCATAATGGCAGTGGTCCAGCCAAAGCCATAGGCCCAGCTGAACATATTGATTCCTGTCATGTCGATTTCGGAGGAGAACTTTACTGGGTAAATGACCAGGCCCATGATGGAGAACACGGCTGAAGAAACAGGAGAAAACAAAAATATGTTGAAGCTAACACTCATCATGTTGCCTGCCTCTGTAATACCTGTGGCTAAACCCACCCATGGCTTGGAGGATTTGAAAACTGATCCACAACAGACTTTATATTATTTTTCATACAGAGTTTGAGTGGATACAGACAAAGACTTGATAGAATCAGCTGAGGGAAGACACAGAATCATGGAATGGCAGGGGTTTGAAGGGACCTTCAGAGAACTTCTAGTCCAACTCCCCTACCAGAATAGGGTTACCCAGAGCAGGCTGGCCAGGAATGCATCCAGGGAGGGGTTTGAATGACTCCAGAGAAGAAGACTCTGTTGCCTCCCTGGGCAGCCTGTTCCAGGGCTCTGCCACCCTCAAAGGACAGAAGTTCCTCCTCATGTTGAGATGGAATTTCCTGTGCCTGTTTCCCCTTGTCCTGTCACCAGACAACACTGAAAAGAGTCTGGCCCCATCCTCTTGACACCCACCCTTTAGATATGGATAAGCGTTGGTGAGATAAATACCAGTTCTAATACGGATATACCTGCACAAGATAAATTTGACTGCACAAGCTGCCTTACCGGCAAGAAAACACAAGCCTCCGATCCCGCGTATGAAGTTGAAGCGAAGCGTGTCAATGGCAAACGCGATGATGGCCAGAGCAAAACAGATGACTAGGATTAAAAAGCCGACCAGGTACGTGGCAGCAGCGGCTCTTCCCCAAGCTGAAATCAGAAGGAAGACACATTAGAAAGGGGAAAAATTCCTCCGGTTTATGACGAAAGGCTGATTTTAAACAAATGGGAAGAGGAGGTCAGCTCTCTCCTCTCGTAGGGGAACGTTTAGTTCCACAAGAAGCTGTTCCCTAAGTGGGGAATGCATAAAAACACCACCTTTTCCCTCTCGTAGAAAATGCAAAATGGGGCTTGTGTGCAAGCTCCCTCTTCAGATTTAACAGTTACAAACTGAGGTAAAAATTTCTGTAAAGACATAAGAAAGGACACTCTTCTTCAACAACAAATGTCATTGCCTCGGCAGATGCCATAAAACCAGCAGCAACTTGCATGAACAAAGAGAATCAGACTGGCCCTGAAATTAATTAAATTCTTCCTTGTAAAAGAAATGGTTTATACAATCACTGCCACTCCGGAAGGCAAATTTAAAGGTATGGCCATAATCCATAAAAGTCAAAATTCAGTGATTTCTGCCTTTTCAGCCTTTGTTTAGCTCTATGTCCTAAACAGAGCTAAAGCTTTGGAATCTGTTTTGTAGGGAGATTCTGATCTGCTTGTGATCCAAAGTGAGAACTGTTTCAGTTTGAAAAGCCTGTTCAGAATATTAATTCTTTAATTTTCAAGTTATATAAGTTACAACACGTCAAATCTAAGCATATTGTGTTGGCTTAACAACTGGGGGGGGATGGAAAGAAGGCATTCTTTATTCAATATTTTAAGTCTTGAGACAACTACAAAGAGATCAAAGTGCCTCCTTTTCTGAGTGTATAAAGCCCACTGACAGGTTTTTAATTGCGTGTTTATGGAGTAGGCAGCTAAAAGCTGCTGGGCATCTACAGACTTCACCTCCTCGCCTACGCTATGTGTTTGTAAGGTGTCGGCTTCCAACCAAACTACAAGAGCTGAAAAAATTATCAATTAGCTCAAACAACCCCAAGGACAAGTATAACTCAGCTTAAACGTAGCACGCTCTGTTCAGTAAAAGTTCCCTCTGGAACTGGCTAAACTCAGATTTTTGATACCTTTTGATACAGATTTTTTAGAGACTCAACATGAGCCGGCAGTGTGCGCTGGCAGCCCAGAAAGCCAACCGTGTCCTGGGCTGCATCAAAAGCAGCGTGACCAGCAGGGCACAGGAGGTGATTCTCCCCCTCTACTCTGCGCNAAAAATTCTTTACTGTGAGGGTGGTGAGGCACTGGAACAGGCTGCCCAGGGAGGTTTTGGCTGCCCCATCCCTGGAAGTATTTAAGGCCAGGCTTGATGGGGCTTGGAGCAACCTGGTGTGGTGGAAGGTGTCCCTGCCCATGGCAGGGGGGTTGGAACTCTATGATCTTCTAGGTCCCTTCCAATTCTAACCATTCTATGATTCTATGATACCTATCTTCCCCTCCCAGTCACTGCCAGGTAGGCATGAAAGCCACCATCCTGTCCCTGGTGAGTGGCACCGTGGTGCTCTCTTCCCCCGGTCCCCATGCCACTTCTGCTACTAGACTGGAAAAATGGATCAGGATTTTCCAGCTCTACTTTTGTTCCCATCAGCCCCTCAAAAACCAATTTCCCTTTTTTTTTTTTTTGCTTTTCACCCCTTCTTTATGATCCCTGCTCAGTTCGAGCTATCGCACCCTACTTTCAGTATTGTGTCCTGTCCTTCTTCTTCCTTATGCCAAAAAGTTTCTGTCTCCTTTATAGGGCTATTCAACGGTGTTCTTTTTCCTGTAAACAGGCAGCTGCCTGAAAAGACTGAAAGGGACAGCAAAAATGTGCCTACGTCTCATTTTCTAGCCCAGTACTTTAGCCCAAACTTGCTTCTTGGGGAGTTTACAGGAGGTTTGGAGGATGCAGAGCGTGCAATGTGGAGGCACCGGTGGGAGGGTAGCACCTCAGGCACAGTACCAAAGGAAACAGCCAAAAAGAGGAATTTTTTATGCTGCCCCAGCGCAGTTTACCCCATTGAGGATACTCCTGCTCCCAGCCTCTCTGCCACCCCTCTAAACCAGCAAAAAAGGAGAATTTGACCTTCCAGGATCTGGAGAGGTGTACAGGAGAGATGGGGAGGGACTCTGCATAAGTGATTGGAGCCATAGGATAAGGGGTAATGGTTTTAAACTGAAAGAGGGGAGATTTAGATTAGATATCAGAAAGAAATTCTTTGCTGTAAGAGTGATGAGACCCTGGAACAGGTTTCCCAGAGAAGCTGTGGCTGCCCCATCCCTGGAGGGGTTCAAGGCCAGGCTGGATGGGGCTTGGAGCAACCTGGTCTGGTGGGAGGTGTCCCTGCCCAGGGCAGGGGGGTTGGAACTGGATGATCTTTAAGATTCCTTCCAACCCAAACAATTCTATGATTCTATTGATAAAAGAAGTTGCTCTAAGGAGTGACCTCACCACTCTTGGATGCAAGAGCTATAACTCTTGGACAAGGATATCTAAAGGTGACAGGGTTTTTTAGGTTTTTTATTACAACCAGTTGTGATTAGATGCAAAACTCCTGGGCAAAGGGGTCTCCTTTCCCAGAGCTCTGCTGCCCACCTGGGAAGTGCTGAGGTCCCATGAGACCTAGAGGATTTCATCTCACCGACTGCCACTACCACACCTGTGGGTGGCAGAGGGTCTGCCAAAGCTCAGCCTTGCTTCCCAGGAGCAGCTGATGGCAGCAGTGTGTGTCTGTGTCCCCCCCAGGGCTGGGAGCATCGCCTGGGCTGGGGGATCAGGGGAGTAGTGCCTGGTGGGCACAGCCATGTGTGGTGGCACCTCTCCCATGCCACCAGTCTCCCTCCTCCACTGGGCTCACCCAGGTGTTTCTCCTGAAGTGGTGTTACAAGTGCTGTGACTGTATGAAAGCTGACGGGATGGGGTGCACGCCCAGCCCGCCGGGCACTGGCTATGGCAAGAAGAGACATGCAGGATGCTTTACATCTTTAGGAGACATTGCTCAATCTCCTAACAGACAATTTTACGATACTCCCTCCTACAAAAGAGAAAAAGAGTTCACTCAATGTTGGGAGAAAAAAACCAAAAAAACAACCACTAGGCAGCTCTGTGTAAGGATCACATGAAAGAGTCACTACAAAGGGGAGGGGTTTTTGAGGAACGATGCCCCGACTTTATCTCTCTTTTACAAAAAGTAGCATTTATCAATAGCCGAAAATCACAGCCTGCAAACACCTTACCTTTCTAGGGTAAAACACAGCAAAAGCTTTGTGTAGGAATAATTACAGCTCTTTCTATATCTGAGATGTTTATTTTCCCTTGTTCCCAGGAGCACTAGCGTAGCTTAGTGTCTTTACCAACAAAACTACGACCCACAATTCTTTTAAAACACCAGACTTAGAAGAATTAAATTGGTCAGAAAACACTGACAAGCGAGGGGCTAATCTGGTGCCAAATATTTTCTTATCTTCCAGTGTTGTGGGTTGTTGGGGTTTTTTTGCTTTAACATAAAGCAAAAGGGCAAAACAAAAAGCATAAATAAATTATTCTAACGGCAAAGCTTTTTTCTTAAATATGGGAACTCCGATCCAAATAAGCATCACAGGAGCAAGACCAGCTCAAAGTACACTCCAGAGAGAGGGCAGTTGAAAGCTGAAAGGATCCAGTCTGCCTCTCATCACATCAAAAATAGAAATGGAGGGAGCAGCGGGTTACAGGCCACCAAGCTGAGTCTGGGAAAATATTCAGGGGCGTGTGAGATCTGTTTTCTCAGCCCCCAAAACCGGTAGTGATGTCTCGACTGTTTAAGAGTTAAAATGTACTTGTTAGAAAAGACATATGTGTTTATGTCCTTGAATACCAGCAGGATGCTATAACACGTGCCTGCCAGTCCTGTTTCTCCCTTTTCCAGCCCCTGTGTCAGCTGAAAGAACACCGATGAACACCGTGCAAGGGTTTGGAGGAAGCCACACACCATCCACTCTTAAAAAAACCTTCTATCTGGCAATTTTCTGAGCAATGTCATCTTAAAACAAAACCTTGCTACACCCAAACAGGCAGAAGGAGGCCACATTTGGATGCCTCAAAGCATGCAAAGAACAGCAAGGAGGGTGCTTCTATTTACTGACTGGAAGTCAATCAGCAATGATTTGTAAGAGTCCTGATTACCTGCCGGGAGATGCAGTGGTAAGTGACTACTGAATAACGAAAATAAATGCCTGCCTTCTAAAACTCCCTGCCATGTGGGAAGACCCCTGAGCTAATTTAGAGACCAGAAAGAGCCCACCCATGCCAGCAGAGAGCTCGCTGGCAAGAGAGCAAGGTAATTAGCTGAGACAGTACACGAGAACAGCACAGCCTCATTACTTTGCCATTAAAGCAAACTCAGTTTGGAGGCAGTGTGACTACCTCTTGTATTGCACCACCTACACCCCTTCCGAACCTCCCGTTGCTGACTGCAGCCGTAGGGAAGCTGATGGAGCTTCATTAGGGAGCCAGGACCAAGTGCGTCTCCGGTTTCCTGCCTTCTTGATTTTGCTCCCTCGTGCGTTTTCCAGTTTGCAAGTGTCATCACTGCCTGTGCTTCACACATGAGGAAAGAAACTTTCTTGCTCAGCAGTAAGGGGAGCCAAAACTTTGAACCACCAGACCCAGCCTTTCCTCAGCCTGCTGCGCTTCGTGCCCCCAACACTGCCTTCCAAAAGGAGCTGCCGTGCCTTGAAAATAGCATGTGAAGTCTCCTTCCCCCCACAAGAAATACAATTTTCTCTGTTTCTGCTGGATGTGGTTCAAAACATGAAAATATACAAATGCTGTTGTCATGTTTTTTCTTGATCTGGAGTCCCCAGACCACATGAACTACCAAGTCTCTCTCTTTGGGTGACGTTTTCTGAAAGCAGCCCCAGGGAGTTCAGAAGTCCTTCTCCTGGTCTAATCAATAAGAACATACTTCTCCAAATTTTCCTCCTGGCTTGAAGCTAAGTATACAACTAGCACTGGGAAGAAAAACAATCGCAGAATCACTGAGTTTTCATGGTTGGAAGGGACCTCTGAGATCATAGAGTCCAACTATACAACCAATGTTCATTGCCAGCTCGCGGACACCGATAATTATCTACAGGTTCTTGCTGACTGATTGAGTAGGATTTAGGAAGGATAGTTTTAATTCAAAAGACACAGAGAAAGGGGACAAAGAAAATGTAAGGGAGTAATATTTTGCTCTGTTATCCTTCACACCACCAAGGGAGATAAACACACACCCTGCAGTTCTTGCCCCAGCCTTGCAAATTCTTGCGAAGCCATTCTTACAAGACCGAAGCTCTGCCCGTGGCAGTGATTCATCGCTGTGTTGTACCTAATGAGAATGTTTCCAGGCTGAGTTCGCAGGGCTCAACCTGTTTTACGTCTCCCTGATTAAAGGGAAAGAGCATTATTTGGGAAACAAAGCTGAACTGGCTCAGGTTTCTCAACCTGACGTTCTTCACCAGGGCGCGGTGAGCTCTGCAGAGCACTCGCTTCGCTTTGGAAAGGAACCACTTTGGCAGGGTTTTACCCATTTCGATTTGGTTTGTACCCCTCGAGAAAGTTCCCCTGTGAAAGCGAGCGTGTCTTCATCAGAACTCGTATCCCCCTTAGCTTGAATCCTAAAATGGCCCATCAGACTCATTAACACATATGGCAATTTATAAGCTGAAGGGTTACGAGCTCCTAGTGTATTTTCAAGCCACTGTCATTAATGATTCTGGGTTCCCCCTGTTTTCTCTGCAACACTGGACATTGCCAATGTGTCTTCTGGAAACCACAACTCTAGCATGCCAGCTACTGGAAATATATGTACTTTTCTTTTGAAAAACTGAAATATCCATAAGTGTTTGCTGATCACATGAGCTCACATTGAAATGCCAGCGTGCATGTGCTTGTATACAGCCAAGATAAATTAGAAACTATTAAAAGTTCCCATAGAAGTTGTGAATAACACATCCCTGGAGGTGTTCAAGGCCAGCCTGGATGGGGCTTTGAGCAACCTGGTCTGGTGGGAGGTGTCCCTGCCCATGGCAGGGGGGTTAGAACTCGATTACCTTTAAGGTCCCTTACAACTCTAACCATTCTATGATTCTATGGAAAGTGGCTTCTTACAAATAAACCGTATGTGCAGACTGAAAGCTATTGACTGAATATAATTTCAAAGGAAGGCTATACAGAAACACGGAGCTGTCAGAGTTGGCAGGGACCTCTAGAGATCATCCAGTCCAACTCCCCTGCCAGGGCTCTGGCACCCTCACAGAAAGAAGTTTTTCCTCATATTCAAATGGAACTTCCTATATTCCAGCCTGTGCCCGTTGCCCCTCATCCTGTCACTGGGAACCACTGAGAAGAGTCCAGCTCCATCCTCCTTCTACCCACCCTTCAGATCCTTTTCAGCATTCATAAGGTCTCCCCTCAGCCTTCTCTTCTCCAGGCTAGAGTCCCAGCTCTCTCAGCCTCTCCTCATCACGAAGATGTGCAAATATATACAAATGAAGAAAATCACATGTTCATTATGGATATTTTGTGAACAGAATAAAATGAGGAAAAATATATCAAAGGCATGATGTGTATTATTCTCTGAGCTTCTACATTACATCTAAATTATTCTTAAACAACTGCATTCCCATGGAGAGCCAATACTCAGTCCTTTTGTTTGGGGTTTTTAGTGTGAGTTTGTATCATTTAGAGTGGAATACAAAATTTTTGGTCCTTCTGTTCAGTATCCTTTTTGGTAACTCTGTTCTTTTTCTCCCAGCATTACTTCCTTAGAATTCATTGGCAGTTAATATGGATTTCTTATTTAATAACAGGGTGCTATCTCCTGACATGCAAGCCATTTTTATGTGAGCAGGAACCTGCTTTAAGCTTGCCTCTACTTAGACAACCATGGAAGCAGAGAATTATTTATTTCCGTTCACACTAAGATATTTCATTGCAAAAGTTTCTTGGTGATTAATAGCAGGTCTCATACAAATGAGAAAGGATTCAGAATTTAGGATAATTACCCCATAATGATGATTTTAAATAACAACAGTAAGGAAAAGAACGTTTATGCATTGGCCATCTATCAGGAAAACACAGTATGTACTAGCAGAAAGCAGTCTCTTATCACACTTTAGCGCTAAAGTGATAACTCAGTTTGGTTTGGTGGACTTTAACTACTTTAAAGCAAAACCCTATCAATTCCCCCTCACTCTGACTTCACTCACAAATGTACACAGCCAAAGCCCGCATCCAAGCCTCTATGTACTATGCAAACCTCTCCTCTCACTGAGTAATTCGCCTTAGAAGCCTTCCAGACTCGAGTTTGAGGGGAGGAGCGGTTACATCGTGAGGGAGTGTTTCAAACTCATCTCACCATAAGCCCAGGCATGTACAAGCTTGATTTACAAGCTGGCTTCTGCAAATCTGGTATTCATGAGGGCTGCTCCCTGATGCTTACTTAGCGCCAGGGAGGCAGAAGTGGCAGAGGGTGGAGAGCCGTCATCAAAGGGAGCACCAAGGGAGTAAGTCAGCTATTAAAAGTAATGTGCCTCAAAATTAAAGGTTTGCTCATGAGAGAGTCAGGGAGTACCCCTATCTCACATTATCTTCAGCAGCAGTTGCATACATACGTCAGGAACATCCTGGGATTAAAGCTCGGTCTTATACACTTTAATGCTGTAACATTTTTTTTTTCCCTCCCATTTTCTCCTATTTATTTTAAATTAAAGCAGGATTACTTACACTTGCATGTGTTGGGAAGGCCAGGTAAACACACCAGGCAAGGTACTGAATTACATATGCATAAGCTCAGTTAATCAGAGAAGCCAGATACCTGCTCCCAAACTACCCCAGAGACAAAGATGGGTTAAAATATTTAATGTAAATTAAACAGATTCAATTTCCATGATAACACAGGCTATGAACCAGGACTTTTAATCAAAACAGCAGAGTGGAACCTTTCCAAAAATTTCTTTTTCAGTTTTATATTCCCAGGGCCTTTTAAGGCTGAAGAACGTGGAATTTACATCTCATTTGCATATGCACCAAGTATTGTTCTCACTCCTGGTCTGCAGTTTTCATGCTGTGAGCAAACTTTGTTCTGAAACCTTGCTGAAAGTCACCTTTTGCACTAGGGAGTTTCTCTGTGGTAGAGAGCAGCTGTGAATCTGGATCTAATTTTCTGTTAGAAGCAAGATTTTAGCATTTGGGAAAGAAAAACCTCAACATATAAGCAGAAATGGTACTTTGTGCTCATAAAATACATCATAAGCTCTGTTTGGTCATCTTGTGAATGAAATAGCTTCTACAATAGCTTTTTGCATTCTGAAAGTCTTTGTCACTTGCCACTTATTGCTGACGGGGTGGTTAATGAGCTGCACAGGGACTTCATAGAATCATAGACTGGTTTGGGTTGGAAGGGACCTCAAATATCATTGAGTTCCAACCCCCCTGCCATGGGCTGGGACACCTCCCACCACACCAGGTTGCTCCAAGCCCCATCCAGCCTGGCTTTGAACCCCTCCAGGGATGGGGCAGCCACAGCTTCTCTGGGCAACCTGTTCCAGTGCCTCATCACCCTCACAGCAAAGAATTTCTTCCTAATATCCCATCTAAATCTTCCAGTTTTAAACCATCCCTCTTCCAGTTTAAAACCATTACCCCTTGTCCTATCACTCCACTCCCTGACAAAGAGTCCCTCTCCAGCTCTCCTGTAGCTCCCTTCAGATCCTGGAAGGCTGCTCTAAGGTCTCCCCAGAGCCTTCTCTTCTCCAGGCTGAACAGTCCCAGCTCTCTCAGCCTGTCTTCATAGGAGAGGTGCTCCATCCCTCTGATCATCTTCATGGCCCTCACTTCCTACACTTGGGGCCCGATTTGGGCACAGGAAGCATATTCAACATAATAGGTGACATCAGACGTATTCCATTGCAGATAAGTGCTTCAGCAGGTCCACATGTGATCACAAGTCTCATTGAGCGCCAGCAGAAGGAAGCCAGCAACCTCTGGGACACAGGCTACCCTTGACACTCCTCCGCAAACTGCCTCGTGTTTCTGGGAATTTTTGAGCCGTGAGAGATCTGGTAACGGTGCTTGACAAAGAAGAAACATGGCATTAGGGCTCAGTGTGCTCAGGGTTGCTCGGAACAATGCGAGGGGTCGGTGAGAAGTGATATGGAAATGTGAAAAAAAAAAAACCCAAACCACAGTGTTTTGAGAGTTTTGCTTCTTTTCCAGCCTAACTCCTTTCCTGCCAAAGGAACCCAAGTGTTTAACCCTACAGGGGAATTGGAAAGCCACCTCGCGGTCCTTATCACCAGTTATTCTATGGAGAGGTTATTGTAGCCCTGCTGTATCAGGTTGCCTCAATAAAGTAGAGGAAGAGATGAGGTGGTGAGAAATGAGAGTTTAGCCACAAGTTTCCCCACATTTTAAGCACAGAGGCCTCCTCTGTGTGTGTAAGTGAACGGTGTCCTCTCAAGGACTTAAGGTCCTGACGGCACGAAGCATTGAGGATCTTCAAGGAGTCCTCAACTCCAGCAGAGTATTTATCTTGATGATGAGAGAGCCCTCCACACGATTGCTATATTTCCACCCAATTTAAGTGTAATTATTAAACGGAAGTTGGATAATAAACAGTGGGATGCCATCTGCAATTGCCCTCTGTAGAGTTAATTGCTGAAGAGCATAAGTATTATTTAGAAAGGAGTCTGATTAAATGAATCTGCCACTAAACATATAAAAACACAAACCCTAAAATTACAAGGGAAAGCATGTTAGCGATTGCAGACGAGGAATGAAAATTGCCATGGTAATTAAATGCTCTGGGCTTGATTCCCTTCTCTTATACCTCTTTAGTCTGTCTCCTACAAGTTAGGGGAAAAAATCAAATTTGTTCTTTCTTTCTTGCGTCAGAGTTCATGAAATACAATGTTGCTGTGATATTTTCACTACCATACGCGTTTGCTTGAGCCTGTATTTTCTAGCATTCTAAGTTTTCAGTAATGATTGAAAATTCGGCGTTATTAAGTAACCAGTCTCACAGTCTCATTTCTCACTGGTTAGTCCCAGGGAACGTTGCACTTTTAGGAGACTGATGACTTAGGAAATTATGTGTTCTCTATACACTGTCATGAAAACCACCAGCAATCCCCGTGTATATATATAACCGTTTCATCCTACGATGCAGCAGGAACCGCAACAAGCTTCCATTTTCTGTTCACCCTGAAGTCAAGGTTTTTCCTGTAATCCAAGCAATGCACAGAACATAGAGCCAGACCCCATCCTGGGCTCTCCCACGGGCTTCCTTGGACTGGTCAGAAACCTCCCCAGCCTCTGTTTCCCAGCTCCAAGGACACTTTTCCAAACCTACTTAAATTTGACCCAATTCTGAAAGCCTTCGGGTGAAGAACCTTGACTTCAAGGAAAGCCTGGAATGAAGACAGGCTGAGAGAGCTGGGGCTGTTCAGCCTGGAAAAGAGAAGGCTCCGGGGAGACCTTAGAGCAGCCTTCCAGGATCTGAAGGGAGCTCCAGGAGAGCTGGAGAGGGCCTCTTTGTCAGGAAGTGGAGTGATAGGACAAGGGGTAAGGGTTTTAAATTGGAAGAGGGGAGATTTAGATTGGATATTAGGAAAAAATTCTTTACTGTGAGGGTGGTGAGGCACTGGAACAGGCTGCCCAGGGAGGTTGTGGACGCCCCATCCCTGGAAGTATTTAAGGCCAGGCTTGATAGGGCTTGGAGCAACCTGGTCTGGTGGGAGGTGTCCCTGCCCATGGCAGGGGGTTGGAACACGATGATCTTCAAGGCCCTTTCCAACTCTAACCATTCTATGATTCTATGACCCAGTGACTTGAGCTGGTCCCTCTTTGGAAAGTACAGTTACTTGTTTGCTTCCTTTCTATTCCTACGTGCAGACACCCTGGGATGCCAAAGAGCCACCAGGACAGCCTGCTCTTCCTCCTACACCCTCCTTTGAGGGGCTGTCTGTCACTGTCTCCCAGCTCTTCCCTCTGGGAATGTCTCAGAGTGACACAGAGCGCTGGCTTCAGCTGGAGGCCAGCATGGGCTTCCCCACACCTAGGATGTCAAATGTGATGGGAACATGGGGCAAGGCGAAGCAGTATTCCGTAGGCAGCTTGGCAACTGGGAAACTCAGCATTGGGTCTGTCCCATGCCCCAGGTCTCACTGGTCTGCTGGAGAGATCGGTTTTCCAGAGGGACAGCTGTGGGGCCAGCAGTTCAAGGAAGTGCAGTACCAAAAGAAGTCCTTTGCTGCTGGGAGACTACTCCAGACCACACAGTGTACCTCGCTGTTGTGTCATACGCTGGGGATTTTCAGCAAGTGGTATCCTTTTTGTTATTCCTCCGGAATCATAAATGGTGCTTCATCATAGCAAAAGATTCCCCAGACCCAAGAGCCTGATACAGGCAAATTTGCCTGCAAGACAAGGTGCAGGAAGGTGTCCTTTCCAGACAGCAAAATCATTTATCCCTCCACTAATCTCTGCAGCCACAAAACCTTCCATAAATCCTAGGAAAGAGGGTGGAATTTAATCAAATGATGGGAAAATAACTGAAGATCTGGATTCCACTCGTCATGTGGAAATGCCTTTTGCTGATTTTTTCCCCCCTAAATTCTGTTTTCAGCATGCGAATAAGCTGACCATTTCAGCGTAAATTTAGAGCTTTAAGTTTGCAGTTATTTTGACAGCAGGATCTGCACGGGGAAGAGCTGCAGGGCTGAGCGGGACGGAAGATGGGAAAAGCGTAGCCATGAGTTTTCCATCCTACTGTGCACCACATCAGGACTAGTAAAATAAAATCAGTTCTTTCCCCCAGCCCCGCCCC
>VZRU01016618.1:103310-113673 GCA_013398155.1 Pedionomus torquatus | reverse complement strand
TGGGTGTTGTTTTTTTTTTTTTTTTTTTTTTGAAAGAGCTGAGATTGCTTTGAATTAAAACTTCATGTTCTTACTAATGCAATGCAGAAAAATCGTGCTTGATCACATAAAAATAATTGCTGCTGGTGTTTTAGACAAGTACTTGGGGTGGGGGGGTGGAAGAGAAAGAGACTTGATCAAAAGGGTTTACTTTCCAGCCCTGTTAGTGGGGTAACGCTCTCTAGGAATGCTAGTAAAACCTTAGTATAAAACTAAGTAAGGTTTGTCTTGGATGGGGAAGTTGTACAATTCTATGTTAGTGCTATGGAAAGCTTCAGAAACTGGTCATGCTATAGAATTGCATTTTAAAGTTAAAAATGTACATTTCTGGAGTTACACACAATTTATCTTTACTGGTAAGTGGAAAATAAGTACATATTTTTCACATAGAGATGAAACTCTTGAAGTAACAATTTTATTTTATTTTTTTTTCTGAAGTAAATCTTACTTATTGCAGTGGACCTGATTTCTTTCTCCTGGAGTCCTACACAGGTTGCCTGTATTGTTTCTTGTAAGCATGTGGGATATTTATGCTTTTCAAGTCTGTTGTCCTGGAAATTGCAGATTTTTTTTGTTGTTGTTGTTTTTTTCTGTAACAGTTATAGCTGCAGGAATGGTGGTGTCTGTGTCTTTAGCAGGTTGTTAGTTACATGGTGTTCTAGTAATAAGTTAAATCACTTGCTATTGCTGTTCTCCTTTCGCTTATGTGTAAAAAATGCAGGAAACATTTTGTTTGTGTTTTGTTTCTGAAAGAGCTCTTTGCTGCTGCTGAAGACAAAGCAGTGGTAACATGGAGAAACTCAAGATGGAGCTTTATATAAAAGTGTATCCTAAGATACATTTTAGATGGTGTATTTTTTCCCCTTCCTACATAAAAAGATGAATAGGCAGCAATAATTGTTAGAAAAAACATACCCAGTAAAACAAAGTCCAAATTCGGTCATTTCTAGTTGTGTACACATTATAGGTAAAATACCAATGAATATCAGACCATGAATGTGTGTGTTCTGTGTGTTAAATGGAATTGAGCTTAAACAAAAGTTTACCCTTAATTCAGTATAAAAAAGAACTTTGTATTGTTACCTGGTGTTTGTATATATTCTGTTTAGAGTATGACCAAAATATATTGCTAGATTTAATATATATATCTAATTGTCTTTGAAGAGGGGGAATTGATTTGTAGTCCTCCTATCTTCTTCCATGCTCAGGTTTTACAGACAAAACCTTTAATGTATTGAATGATAGTCTTAATTAAAATAAAGACTTTAGTCTTAACTAAAATAAAAACTGAATCCACATTGGTGCTTTTTCTATGTGCTATCTGCATTTTAACATCCACCTAAAAGTACAAAGTAAACTGTTTTTTTTTTTGTTCTTGAATGAGGCAATAAGAAGGGAACCAGACAGAAGAATTAGCAAAACATAAAACTGACTGTGATTCATGCTTATTAGCATATAATATATGAATAAAATGTTACGAGTTTAATTTAAAATAACATTACTTTGCCAACTTGGTTTCTCTAGTTCTGTGGAAAACATATTTAAAGCCTAAAAGATGTAGATAAATCCATGATAAAGTCATTGAATTTTGCAGTTTGCATGCTGAAAGGGTGTCTTTTAACCAAATAGCTCTTGAATTTTCTCCTGTTGCATTAGTGTTAGTGGGGTGCTGTGGAGATACATTAGGATTTTCTGAAGTATATTTATTTTTAGTCTTCTGTAGGAGAATAGAATTCATTGTTGGTTTTGTTTATTTGTATGCAAGATACTATTGTCTTGGTGTTATCCCAAGAGCTATTGTGGGTACTTTGTGAAATGAATAAACCAGACGGCTTTGCTTGTAGGACAAACATTTTTATATTGTGATATTTCACCGATTTTCAATGCGACACCTATCTTGTTCCAGTTTCTTTATGCAGCAACTTCATGAGTCATAATCCTTGCAACAGAACACAGCTTAAAATAATCACTGATTGTTTCTTTGCAATTCTGTTCACTGCCCACTGCAAATAAACAAGAGCAGCAACGACAATATCATTTAATCCTTTAATGTTTGCTTTTGACGTGCAAAACATTCTCTTGTAATAGAGAAGTAATCCATAAGGAGGGTAGCTGCTCTTTCATCTTCCTGAATGCTAAATGAAGCCAAGGCTTTTATGAAGAGATGGTGATTTAATGAAGATGACCGAGTTTTGGAGTAATGAAAAGCTTTTGTATATTTCTAAAAATGATGCTTGGTGCTTACTACTGCAGAGTTCAAATGGCTGTATTTTGTAGTGTGTCTGTGTGAGATTAGCGCTTGTGAGGCTTAGATGCAGGGAGATTGAATGATCCGTTAAAGGAAAAAAATTTTCCTTAAGTTTGAATTTTTATTTTTTTAAAAGAAATGCTTCATCTCTGCCCCTTTGTGTGTATAAATGCATGCAATGTCTAATTTGTATTCTCTGCTCTGTGTAATGCTTTTATTTTTGTAACCTTGAAAATATCTCTGATACTGTATTCCCTTGCCAGAGGACAGTAATAAGAAAAAAAAGGAGCATGAGCTTTGTCAATATTACTTATAACAGGAACATCTGAATTAGATACCTTTCTTGCATGTGCTCATAAGATGCTGAATTTAAAAAGCTTCTCAACTAAAAAAAAACCCCAACAACCTAATGAAAAACCCAACAAAAAACATTCCAAACTCCAATAAAAACCCAAATAAACCAAAACCCCATCCTTTTTCCACTTCAGTTGTTAATTTCATTAGTTTATTTAGAGTATTTCTTAAATAATCTGTGTTATTATTACTCGCTAAACAACCTAGTTAATGCCTAGTACTTCAAAAAGAAGCAGAGAGGAGGGAGACCATATATACTCCAGAACATACTCTCCCAACAGACTTTCAGGCTTTCACAAATCTGTGCAAGGGCCTTCTATTTTACTCTCTTTGTAAGTCAACCCCTGTAAAGTGGGAAGTAGTCAACTTCTGTAGAAGTTAATTACATTTTTTTGCCTCCACCAAGATTTTAAGAACATTGTCATTCTTTACAAAAAGTTTCTACTTTAGTCTTCAGTATGTGGGGGCTATAATGTACAACCAGAAGTAATCTTAAAGGTTGCTAAATTGTTTTAGGGTTGCCAGGAATGTAAAGAATGCAACCACGTTGTTATGTTTTTCTTTGTGTTACTGGAAAGATATATCTGACCACTTGTGACAAATGAACTTCAGTGAGCAACAACTGGCTGGATTTTGTCTGTTTTTTTTTTTTAAACTGTCTTGTAATAAAAGTGAAGAAATGGCTATGTAGCTTAAATTTCCTTTTTATCCTTTTTAATGACTAGGATTACTGGCTAGTGCTTATGTAGTAGTATACATACTCTTATAAGTGTAAGATATGTATGGCATTGATGCTTAAAACTACCTGTTAGGTGAATACATTTCAAGACATGTCAAGACTGCATTTATGAGTATGCTTCTGGGTAGGTGAAGCATTATAAGAGATTGTGTTACTTTTTTTTTTTTTAAATGAAGCAGAAAAACAAAAGTTTATATTTATGCATGTCCTTTATACTCATGAAACCCTTTATTTTCAAGGTACTTGAGTACTTAGTAATGGCTTCAGCCTACTTTAATGCTTCCTTTTTCCTTTTTCCTCCATCCTTTTTGGGTAGATAGGCGTCAGGACAGAGGTAAATGCCTATGTATGGGAGATGCTGTGTCATGCAATTTATATTCTATGCTAACAGTTATTTTCCTTTTGGCTTTTAAATAGTCTATATTTGTTTTGTAAAGTGAATGGCATTTTTTTCTCCTAGATGCAGCTATTTATTTGTAGGTAATTTAAGTGACTTGTAAACTGTCATCAAAAAAACCTGTTTGGCATCTTATATTTCTGCAAGTGAAATCTGGTGTATATATAACAATGTGACTTGTGCGGCAGTGAGGACTCAGTCGGAGTTTGGCCATCTCTTGTGTGTGTCATAGGTTGCCTCCAAATTGGATACTGGAGAACATGCTGTTGCCATAGCAATGAAAGTCCTTTTGAAGGCAGGATTCTTGGCAGAGCTGTTGCGTCTCCTGAAGTGCTTGGTGCATTGATCCAAAACTACCTTGTCAGTATTAGCACAGAGCGGTAGTGAAAAGAGTGGGAAGTATAGATTTCTTTAAAATACATTGTTTTCCTTATTTCACAGCTAATTGGTAGCTTGAACCCCTTGTTTATAAAGCTGTAGTTTATTAATATCTTATGCTGTGATCAATACTTATATTTAACATCCCTGGGTTGAACACATACGTAAATTGAGGAGTCATAACTGCTAAGTGGTGTTTATTACTAAAGTATCACTGTATGACTTTTGTAGTTTACTACAGTACTTGTTCCTTTTAGTACTCTGAAAATACATTTTTAGAGTTTCCCCCATGATTTTGGTTACTGCAAAACAGTTGTGAAAATACACTGCTGTAGTTGTAATGCTTTTCAACTTCATGTTTTTCTCTTTTTTCTAAGTAAAATGGTTGCCTTGATCCCATATAATTTATATTATAGAACCGTAAATGTGACCCTAATGGGGGAGAACCGCTTGTGGAGATGCATAGTTCTGTATTTATTTGGAAAATATACCTTACCTAGGATCCCTTTATCAGCAAACACAGATAGGCCTTTGTGTATAAGTATTTCTTCCTTAGAGTGTGATTGTTGTTATCAAATTAAGAAAAAGTTCTGAATTTCTTGTGCCCCATCAGGTATATGATTTTTTTTTTTTTTTTATTTATATGTGATGTTTTCTTCCTCAAGATTCAGTGTAGGAGTTCAGAGGCAATTTGTATAGCTGTGGACAGCAGTAACATCCATTTCGACATGTGCTGTGAAGTTGGAGTTGATTAATTTTTTCCTTATTTAAAAAGACCAAACAATTTTTAAACGGATGAATATGAAGAAAAATTGCAAACTTTGCTAAGTCTCTAAGAGACAATGTGATTAACACTGTACAGCATATTCTTTCATGTGGACTGGGATTTACATGCGTAAGAGATAGTTTATTACTGGAAGAGCATTTAGAAGAGAAGAACTGTGAAGTTACCCATGTAGCTTGCTCCATCTTTTGCAGCTTTTTCTGTAACATAGTATTTAGCTTTATCACGTCTCAGAAATAGTAGATACAGATGAGAATTATCAAACACTTCGGAAGAATGAAATGATTAATCGTTCAATTGTACTTGAAAAGAACTTTCTGCCTGCTGTAGCAGATGTGTATGTGTGCCATCCTAGTGATCCTTTTGTGTTTTTCCTTGGATTTGTTTTGGATCCCTGCCCCCTCTTGCCCCTTTCTCCACATAGGGAAGCAGCGTAGCTGCAGGTTGCCTTGGCCTTGGGGAGCATTACTGAGCTGCTGCTCTAAGCAGTTTCGACAGAACGTGTTACTTATGGTTCCTACATGTGTTGGTCTAACCTGGGTAGACAAGTTGTGGTGTAAGTGACCTTTGCGTGATGACCAGATCCTGTACCAAGGAGAGGTCAGCATTGATTCTGTGGAGAGTGAGAACCAAGGGAATTAGACTCTGCAAGGTGTCTCCTTGTTGTTGTTTTCCCTTTTTAAGCAAATTTAATGCCGTATCAGCAGACGTGCACTGAAGTTCTCTTGCTATCCTTGGGAATGAACACAACATTTAATAACCCATATTTCCTCTAACTGTTTTGCCAGTTGTTCTCAAGTCATGTTTGGAGAAAAAAAAGATCTTTGAATCAATTAACACTGACTATTTGATTGAGTAGGCAGTGTTTTTGGGATTGTGGCAGTAGGTTCACATTGAGGTAAGATCATTGTCTTCTGAATATGTAAGTAAGTATTAATATTGGCCTGATTTCTTCAGACTTAGCAAAGATAACATTTGAAATTAGTTTAGTATGAGAAGTTAAGTATTTATCTTTTGAAGTCCTAATTCTAAAATAACTTTATACTTGGAGAACATTCTGAAATTAAACAAGCACCTTGTGTAGTGCACATAAGCAAGCTTCCATCTTGAGGTAGTCAATACTTTTCCATGTCCTCGGGTTTAGTTTCCATTTATGCTGCTGTTTTATGAGACATGTTAAATTATGGGAGTATGGAATACTGAATTATGAACAAAATGCAAAATTCTCAAAATGTGAATGTTTTTGTCTTAATATTTTTTGTTTTTGTTTTCCCTGAAAATTCATATTTAGAAACTAACTATGAATAGCAAATTCCTAGGACATACTACTACTCACTTTTGTATGTTGTGCTGTTATTTTTGTAATTTAAATAAGCTAAAGCAGGCATTAGTATCTCCATCAAAAACTTTTGCCAAGATTATATTATTGCACAATGAAGAGAGGATAATCTTGAGTTTTAAAGGATATAGCTAGGAGGCAAAATTTCTGTCTGTATCTTGCTTCGTAGTTCCTATGTCCCTTTGAGGAACTGTTTTTTTTTCTATTTTCTGGTTTCCTCAGCTGTAAAATGAGGCCTAATGTTCACACTGTAGAAGAGACAGTGTTTTTCAAATTCCTTAGTTGGGGAAGTGGTTGACTTGGAATGAATTAATGGGAATAACTTTATGTGACCTAAGCAGACTTAAATTAGCTTACACATTTTCTGTGTTAATATCCACTCCTTTTTGTATACAATATCTAATTCCCCACTTGTGTAATTCAATATTTTACTTGCATACTGTAATTTTGGAATTTTTCTTTTTCCATTCAGTTCTTGCTGTATCTAATATATGGCTTTTAAAATGTGAGTTTATGTACACCTTCACAGATTACCTATGCTTCTCATTTCTGTAAATTTTATTTTAATCTAATCCAAATATGAAAGCACAGATAATACATTTCCGTAAATTTCTTCAAGGAAGAATTACTAGTCTAAAAAGGTTTCTTAATACATAAACAGAAAACAACCCTGTCCATAGCTATCCTTTGTATTTAATGGATTAAATTCACTTTGACAGCTGGATATATGTACCAGTGTCTACCCTATGGCCATGATCTTATAATCATGGATATGGTAACAAGTCGTCTAAAAAGATTCAGTAATCAAGTGGGTTTTTTGACAAAACCTACTCTGACTGAAACAAGCAAGGAGGCTGTGTTAAATGTGACTGCATTTGCTGCTGTGCCTGTATTCTGAATACTTAATAAATACCCTTTGGGAAGTCGTAGACAGCAGCAATGCTTTGCAGAGATGGAAAAGCTAATTGTGCTACAGCAGCGTGTGTTTTCAAGTTATGAAACAAATTTGCTCTAACCTAACGATCATGAAGAATTTAGTTTCAAAACATTAATTTCTTCTTCCCCTGAAGTGCTTTTTAACTTGTTTGTTTCTTCTGTTATAAAAATAGTTGTATACCATTAAATAGCGCCTTTTGTGGCATACGTGATTCTTATATCATAATTTTGGTATGTGAGGGGAAGTTTAAAAAGTACTGATGAGTAAATATATGTCAAAAGGGAAGACTTCAAGGGCTACAGATGGTTTGAAAACAAATACTTTATTACACAGTAATGGTGTGCTTTGGTCTCAATTACTACTGACTAGTGAAACCAACATTGTATATGAATATCCTGTAAGAGAAAAACAATGCTTTGGCCTTCAAACAATTCTTTGTAATGTGAATTTAAACTAGTGTATTTTGCCAAACTAGGATGTTATGACTCTTTTATGTTTGGTTCTAGCTTTTGGGGAAAAATAAAAGCTGCTTTACATTCTATAAACCTCAGTAAAGTCAACCAGGTTAGGATAAAACCAACAAGCATTCCAAAAACTTTAGCTTTGTTCCTTCTCCCTTTACTTTAAATTTCTGATAGAGTTAGCAGGAGCAATGTTTTAGAAAACAATGAAGAGGGGAGAGTGTGTGAACCAACTTAAGGAATTAAATTTTCCTTTAGGAGGTGACTTCACCCAAATATATAGGTTACATTTCAGCAAGTTCTGAAAATGATACTTGTTGTGAGACTCTTTTTTTCGTTTGTTTATTGGTTTTTGTGGTGTGGTGGTTTGTGTGTGGGGTTTTTTTTGTTTGTTTGTTTTTCATCATGTGTGCTTTCTCATCTTTTTGTAACTGAAGTGATTTGAAATACTTATTTTTAAATCTCACAACAGTTTTTATGAGAAGGATGTTTGCACTGAAGCTTGTTTTTGGGGAGACAGAGAAAGCTGGGGAGATCAGGAGGCAGAATTACATTCTGGGGGAGCCCAGGAGATTAATCCAGTTGAAACTGTTAGTGTGGGAAGGTTATTTGCTTTTCCATGTGCCTGAGATGCAAGAAACTTCAGAAAGTTACCACTTAATTTGTTGTTAATGTGCGAGGTGTACATTTGATCCTTCATTGTTTTGTTACTGTAGATAAATGTTTTCGCCCGCTTGTTGAAGAACATTTGTCCCAGTTAAGTGGTAATGGCACTGAATATGAAAGCAACTTTCATATTTGTTTTGGCAGGGCTATGTTATTCAGAAACTCAGAACAAAGCTTAAAAGCATCAACATTTGTGAAGAATAGTGTTCAACTTTGAAGCTGAGAAATAAAGAACTGTACTACTCTGCCCTTGGCATTCTTCGTGCAGGTGGCCATGTCCATACTACCACGCTTCAGTTCCTGGTTCTGGTGCTTGGGGATGTATTTGTTCTGGCCTTGGTCTGGAGTACTTCCTGATTTTTGAAGTAGTTCTTTTTAATGTGAACTTAGTTCTCTGTTCCAAGGAAAAATAAAGATGGACTGTTAAACAGTGATTGGGTTTTTTCTGTAGCAGTTTGTTAGTACTGCTGCTTTTAGTACTAAGTATCAATGTCATAATTAAAGCTTTAATATAATTGCCATGGGGTAGCAAGAAAACCAGTAAAACTAACTTTTCGCAGAAGGTAGATGTCAGTTTGTCTAGATGTTCAGTGTTTCATTTCTTAAATGTTATTTTGTCATTTGTGTTGTCCTAGTCTGCTTCTAGGAGCATGTGATTCCTCCAGGCATTTGTATAAAACGAACCAAATGAGAGCCAAGTCCTGAAAACTGTATTCTATGTTACGTGTTTCAGATAGTCTTTCTAACGTGTCTTGATGGACAAAATATTCAGGGACAATTTGGTACCTTGATCTTTCGTTGCTGTTGCGGGTTCTGTGATTTTTATTTTGATACAGTGGTGTCTTGCAGAAGTGATAAGTTTTGTGTGTGTGCTAGAAGACTACTAGGAACAGGGAGTGGTGTTGGTGTAAGAACAGTTACTGTGTTCAGAAACATATTTTAATTCACTTTTATGTTATGTGTATTCTTCCAGAATGCCTAAATGAGGGTTGTTACAATCACCTTTGAGCGGTTTCAAATGTTTTCCTTTTAAAAATAACTTGTCTTAAAGTTTCTTCTCACATGTCTACTTCTGGAAATGTAAAACTAAAAATGTTATTGGGAGGCACAGTGGTGTCTGCAGTCACCCCTGAACCAGTGGCAGATAGAGTGTTTTGAGAGTTTGTGTTCTCATGACACTTGGAATAAGAGTAGTTTAGATATGATTGTAGCCTGCTTTTTCCTATGAAGTCTCATGACTGATTGACTTCAAATGCAGATAGATTAAAAACAGAAAAACATTAAAACCAGAAAATTATTTGTTCCCAACCCTTTTGGAAATGATCTTTAAAATACACACATGTATAGAACTAATTGTTTGGGTGGAGAATGGCTGGAGAACAGTTCTGAGTGGAATGGCTTTGTTGGTGGAGGAGAAGCCTGACGTGAGCTGGCAATGCATGCTGGCAGCCCAGAAAGCCAACCACATCCTGGGCTACAGCAAAAGAAGCATGGCCAGCAGGTTGAGGCAGGTGATTATACTCCCCTGCTCTCCTCTTGTGTACTCTCAAAAACTGTAGTGATAGGACGAGGGCTCATGATTTTAATCAGAAAGAGGGCATATTTAGATTAGTTATTAGGAAGAAATTCTTCTGGTGAATCGCCAGAACAGGTTGCCCAGAGAATTTGTGGATACCCTATCCTTGGAGGTGTTCCAGGCTGGGCTGGATGGGGCTTTGAGCAACCTGGTCTAATGGGAGGTGTCCCTGCCTGTGGCGGGGGGGTTGGAACTCAATAATCTTTAAGGTCTCTTCCAATCTAAACCGTTCTATGATTCTAGTTGGCATGCATCCAGAACTACATTATTGAGAATGATGATGTTATTTCTTCATAGGAAGTTTGTACAACTTAGGTAAAATTTAACAAGACAGTGAATTATTTCATTTTTCAGAAGTCTAGTACTTTTTCTTTGAAAATCCTGGGCACCTTTAAGATGAAATGCAAATTTGATATCTGTTGTGTAAGGATTGTGCCTATTTTGT